>RXON01005217.1:0-141251 GCA_009667805.1 Leptobrachium leishanense
AATCCAGGGGCACAATGTAGCTGTTATACTGGGACAGGCAGCTGATTGTTATGGTACAGCGGTTATGAGAGCCCAGATGGAAGCTACCCTGGGGCAACTGACAGACAATGCCCATGTCATGGGCCACGTAATGAATACTACTACTGCCGCCAAACACAAACTAACCACTTTCTGGTATAATTCATCTAACACTCGGCGGTGGTTACATACACCTTTAACTATTGTGATATACACCATGCCCAGGCCCCCGCTTGCAATGTATCTGGAGAAATGGGATTCCACATGATTATGACATATATATGTGCGTTACCAATTACTATTGGGGACAGGAGTGCGGTAGTTGGGCATCGGTGGGATGGAATACGGGAGTTCCCTGGGGACATAAACCACAGATCTCCTTAAATAAGAAAGATGAAAATAGTAAATCACTTCTCGCTCATATGACACTGACAATGGCCCCAAACACCTGCCCCAAGTATGAATTACAGGAGTCGGATGATGATGGGGAGGTGCGGTTTAGAACAGGAGCAACAGCACTGAAACTAATTCTAACCCTAGAAAATCCAGGACCCGGGGATTCAGGTATCTATGTTCTGGGTTTGTGGGTAAAGGGGGGTTCAGAGAATCCGCAGACTCTGGGAAAATTCCGCCTATGAGATATGTACCTTGCCCCTGACTGGGTCCCTCCGCACCCACAGCCCAAACCCCTTAATCACCACATGATGATCTCTCCCAATGGTATAGTGGCCATCGCTGATCCCACGTTCGACGATACTGTGGCCATTGAAACAGGATACTCAGATATGAATGTTTGGTTAGAATGGATGAAATATACCGCTCAGTCCCACAACAGAAACAATTGCTATGTGTGTGGTACTGCTAGGCCTCATCTAGGTACGGTACCTCTCAATATCCCTGAGGATGTCGAGGAATGCTTTCTCAGTTTGTTTACCAACACCACTCTACGTCACGATGCTTGCAAAGAATGGAAGTCCAAATACCCCCTCCAGAAACGAACCCCAGACTCTCAGAGAGTATCACCATCTACCCGGGAACTACACCTGTCACTTCTCTTGGGAACCGGTGGCCGGGTAGTTGGAAACTTCACAGAAGGCTATTGTGCGCAGTACAGCACTGTGGAGAAGGAGAAAGTGCAAAAACCAGGTGATCTCCCTGGGAGATGTCTATTGGATCTGCGGTGACATGCGAGTCCGCTCCGCTTGGTAGGTGCGTGGGACGGTGAGTGTGCTCTGGCTAAAGCCATCATGCCCCTCCACATCCTGCCCTTTGATGATGATCTGCCTAATGCCCACACCCCCGGACTCACTAGACAAAGGAGAGAGGCGAATTCTGTACCTGGCAGTTTCGATCCTCAAGTCTACCTTGATGTCATAGGAGTCCCAAGGGGGGTGCCTAAAAAGTTCAAAGCTAGAGACCAGGTAAAGGCGGGATTTGAATCTTTAATCCCCATGGTAACCATCAACAAGAATGTTGATGGGATTAACTACATCTATTACAACTGTAACGTTGGGAGCTTCCAGCCCTACCTGTGTGCTTGAGGGCATCATGTCTGATGCTGCTCGCTGACCAAAGCCCGGTTTAAATGGAGACAGGCAGGGAGGTGGTTGCAAGAGGCGCAGCTTGAGTGGGGGGCGTGGCCTGGTGAAGGTCTTTAAAAACCCTCAGTGTATTCTCAGCAGTTGCCAGATCGTGGTTATCCATACCTGAGCTCCTTGTACCTGACTGCTATATTGAATTAACCCGTTATTGACCTCTGCTTGTTTCTGACTATTCTGCCTTCTGTTGCCCTAGACCATTTTCTTGTACTACGCTACTGCTCTGATATCGACCCGGCTATTCCATTTGACCATTCTGAACTCTGTATTCCTGATTCTGGCTCGGTTGACTACTCCCCGTGATGTTAACCCTTTCTGTCTAGCTAGTTTACCTGGCCAATTCTAAGGACCAGACAGTTAGATCTTTCACGGCTACTCTGTTGGTAGCTTCTGGGTTCTGTGGAGTGTGGGGCGTTAAGTACTGCGTGGTGGGATCTGGGAACCGTGACATTACGATCTGGCCACTATGGATCCCGCAGACTTAACAGAGCACTTGGCTAACTTTGTATCCAGACAGGATGAGCAGGATCATAGGATGGATCAGTTTGCTATTGCCTTACAAACTATCCTGACTCGTACGGCTCACCTGGAACCAGCTGGGGTTGCACCCCCGCTTGATATACCTGTGTCCCCTGTCGTTCAGACATCCCAGGTACACATGACCGCTCCTATGAGGTTTGACAGTACTCCCTCAGAGTGCCAGGGATTTTTGGTCCATGTGGATATTCATTTTAAATTAAATCCACAGATGTTTTTCTCTGACATTGCCAAAGTGGGGTTCATTATTAATCACCTGTCTGGCAGAGCATTGACATGGGCGACTCCGTTATGGGAGGCAGAGAAGCCTATCATACGGGATTATAAAGAATTCATAGCCGAGTTACAACGTACATTTAATCCTACCAGAAAGGCCACGGTAGCTGGCAAATCCTTGTTCCGCATACGTCAAGGGAACAGGACTGTTTCTGATTATGCCATAGAATTTAAAACCTTGATCTCTGATGTGAACTGGACAAATGAGACACTGGTTCTGGCTTTTATGGAGGGGTTATCAGAGTCATTGATGCATGAATTGGCTCCACGTAAACTACCTGAGGTATTGTGTGAACTCATTGATTATTGTATAGATCTGGATAATCAGATAAGGGACAGAAGGACTCCAAGAGAGAAACCCAAGAGACCGTTACCTAGGTTAGCCCCTGTCTTTCAGGCACCACCAAGAGAGTTATCTCCTCCCTCTGAGCCTATGCAACTAGGCCGTACTAGGCTTACAGAGGAAGAGAGAACAAGGCGTTTTCGTGAGGGATTGTGCCTGTATTGTGGTTTGGGGGGACATGTACGATTTCAATGTCCTAATCGTCCTAAGATGCATGATAAGCCGGAAAACTACCGCACCTAAGGCAGCTGAGGAGACAGGCCTTGGGTGTGACGTGCATGTCTCCTGTCAAAGACACTAAACTTATGTTACCAGTATCCTTGGCTTGGGAGACCAAGACCACACAGACTACCGCTTTTTTGGATTCTGGGGCTGCTGGCAACTTTATCGATGTTAACTACGCTTCTTCCATTTCTCTACCTCTGGTTGTAAGAGAGACACCCTTAGCCGTCGAAGCCATAGACGGCAGACCGTTATCCTGCCCTAGGATTACTCACGATACGGTTACAGTGGTTCTTACCACTGGTCTCTTGCATAAAGAAGAAATCATATTTCAAGTTATCCATTCACCTTCCAATCCTGTTGTACTTGGTTTCCCTTGGTTGGTGAAACACAATCCTGTTATTGATTGGGCTAAGGGAGAGATACTGTCTTGGAGTCCTGCTTGATTTGGGACTTGTTTAATACCCATTCAGCATGTCGGTGCCCTGAACACACCCACAGCTCCTCCATTGTCTACAGAGGTTCCTGACCAATACGCCGACCTCAGGGCTGTATTTGATAAAAGAGAGGCAGAGAAACTGCCTCCACATAGACCATATGATTGTGCCATTGATATTCATCCTGGTACCATGCCTCCTCGAGGCAAAGTATATCCTCTTTCCATAAAGGAGAACCAAATTATGGAAGAGTACATAAAGGAGAATTTGGAGAGAAGTTTTATCCGACGTTCCTCTTCTCCAGCAGGGGCTGGGTTCTTTTTTGTGTCTAAAAAAGAGGGAGATTTACGCCCGTGTATCGATTATAGGGGGAAGATCACCATTAACAACGTGTACCCTATCCCTCTCATATCAGAACTGTTCGACAGGTTAAGGGGGTCAGCAGTATACACAAAACTTGATTTAAGAGGAGCTTACAACCTGATACGTATAAAAGAGGGGCATGAGTGGAAAACAGCATTTAACACCAGGAGTGGGCATTATGAATACTTGGTCATGCCTTTCGGTCTTTGTAATGCTCCAGCGGTATTCCAGGATTTTATTAATGATGTGCTCAGAGATTTCTTACAAACCTTTGTTATAGTATACCTAGACGATATATTGATTTACTCTCCTGATCTGAAAACCCACCATGCACATGTCAGACAGGTATTAGCAAAATTACTGGACAATGGTCTTTATTGCAATGCAAACTAGAGAAGTGTTTATTCGACATAACTACTGTGAAATTCCTTGGGTATATTATCACTCCAGAAGGTTTTGAGATGGATCCTTCTAAACTCACGGCCATCTCAGAATGGCCTCTCCCTCAAGGTCTCAAGGCCATACAGAGGTTTCTGGGGTTTTCCAACTATTATAGGAGATTTATCAAGAATTATTCCGCTGTAGCCTCCCCTATCATTAATATGACACGTAAAGGTCTGAAGAACCAGATCTGGTCTTCTCAATCCAAACAAGCATTCGAAGCCCTCAAACAAGCTTTCACTTCCGCTCCCGTGTTACGGCATCCTGATCCCAGGATTCCGTTTGTTCTTGAGGTTGATGCTTCCGAGATAGGCATTGGGGCTGTCCTGTCTCAAAGAGAGTCTCCAGGAAAACCTCTACATCCTTGTGGGTTCTTTTCAAGAAAATTATCACCAGCAGAACGCAATTATGATATCGGTAACAGAATTGCTTGCTACTGTGTCTGCCCTCTCAGAGTGTGACATTTGTTGGAAGGTACTCTTGACCCTTTATTGATAATTACTGATCATAAGAACCTTACGTACATCGGGGATGCCAAACGTTTGAACGCGAGACAAGCCAGGTGGTCATTGCTACTGTCTCGGTTTAATTTTGTATTGACTTACAGACCAGGTGACCGCAATGTAAAGGCTGATGCCTTATCTCGTCAATATGACCCGTATGAATCTAATACACAAGACCACAATCCTATAGTTCCTCCTGAACGTATTGTGGCTTCCACAGTCTTGTCTGTCTCCTCGCCTTTCCTGGAACGCCTCCAGGCAGTTCAAGTAGGGGCTCCACCTGACAAGCCTCCAGATATGTTGTTTGTACCTGAAAAGGAAAGACAAGAATTACTCATAATGTTTCATGATTCTAAACCAGCAGGTCATCCTGGTATTACTAAGACTCTTACCAGTATCTCCAGACAGTTCTGGTGGCCCACCATGCGACAGGACGTACGTCTGTTTGTTTTGGCTTGTCAAGTCTGTGCCAGAAGCAAAACCAGTAAATCCTTGCCTGTCGGTCTATTGCAGCCTTTACCCATGCCTAAGAGGCCTTGGTCTCATCTATCTATGGATTTTATTGTGGACTTGCCGAAGTCCAAGGGTCATACTGTGGTTCTGACAGTTGTAGACCGCTTCTCCAACATGGCTCATTTTGTCCCTCTACCTAAGCTTCCTACAGCCAAAGACCTGGCGGTTGTATTTGCTAGAGAGATTGTACGAATACATGGGGTTCCGTCTGAAATAGTCTCTGACAGAGGAGCCCAGTTTGTCTCTCGTTTCTGGAGGGTTTTCTGTGCAGAGATGGGGGTGCGATTGGCCTTCTCTTCAGCATATCATCCACAAACCAATGGGGCAGCAGAGAGGGCAAATCAGGGTCTCGAGCAGTACATACGTTGCTTTACCACACAACACAAGACAATTGGTCGGAGTTGTTGCCCTGGGCTGAGTATGCACGTAATAACGCCGTTAACGAGACCACTGGCAACTCTCCTTTTTCTGCCATCTATGGTTTTTTCCCTCCGGCTCTACCGCTTCAGTTTACTGAACCGGCCATCCCGGCTCTCGATGACCATCTCACTCAACTGCAAGAGATTTGGAGACAGATTCGAGAAAATATGGAGCGCAATGTTGCTGTCCAGAAACGCAAGGCTGACAGGCATAGGTTACAAGCTCCCTCCTAACGTGGGGGATAGAGTTTGGTTGTCCACTAGGAACGTGAAGTTGCGGGTGCCTTCTATGAAAATGGCACCTCGGTTTATAGGTCCATATAAGATCATTCGCCGCATTAATCCTGTGGCTTATGCTCTTGCCCTTCCTAAACATCTTTGCATGCACAACGTCTTCCACACCTCCCTACTGAAGCCATTGTTGTGTAACAGGTACACGCGGGTTGTTCCTCCTCCTCCACCTATTCAGGTTGATGGTGAATCTGAGTATGAGGTTAGGAGGGTTTTGGATTCTAGGCTGTGCAGGGGCACTCTGCAGTACTTGGTCGATTGGGTGGGTTATGGTCCAGAGGACTGGTCCTGGATTCCAGCTTCCGACATGTCTGCCTCTAGGTTGGTCAGGGCGTTCCATGCCTCGCACCCCGATCGCCCTGGTGGTCGTCCTGCCGCTCGTCCTGTTGGTCGTCCGGTGGCCTCCCGTGGAGAGGGGGGTGCTGTAACGTTGGGAGCTTCCAGCCCTACCTGTGTGCTTGAGGGCAGCATGTCTGATGCTGCTCGCTGACCAAAGCCCGGTTTAAATGGAGACAGGCAGGGAGGTGGTTGCAAGAGGCGCGGCTTGAGTGGGGGCGTGGCCTGGTGAAGGTCTTTAAAAACCCTCAGTGTATTCTCAGCAGTTGCCAGATCGTGGTTATCCATACCTGAGCTCCTTGTACCTGACTGCTATATTGAATTAACCCGTTATTGACCTCTGCTTGTTTCTGACTATTCTGCCTTCTGTTGCCCTAGACCATTTTCTTGTACTACGCTACTCCTCTGATATCGACCCGGCTATTCCATTTGACCATTCTAAACTCTGTATTCCTGATTCTGGCTCGGCTGACTACTCCCCGTGTTGTTAACCCTTTCTGTCTAGCTAGTTTACCTGGCCAATTCTAAGGACCAGACAGTTAGATCTTTCACGGCTACTCTGTTGGTAGCTTCTGAGTTCTGTGGAGTGTGGGGCGTTAAGTACTGCGTGGTGGGATCTGGGAACCGTGACAACAACCAACAGAGGTTTGTTAACTATACCCGAGATGCCCTCCAGGGTTTGGTCGACCAGCTAGGCCCGACCTCTGCAATGACCTTCCAGAACCGAATGGCCCTCGATATGCTACTGGCAGAGAGGGTTGGGGTCTGTACGATGCTGAAAGGTACTGGTGGCTCCTGTTGCACTTTATCCCGGATAACACAGGCCCCACTGGCAAAGTCAATAAAGCCATTAAACGATTGGAAGACCTGTCTGAAGAACTGAAGAAAAACTCTGGCATTACTGATCCATGGGATCAGTATTTTAGTTGGATGAGTGCCTGGCAGAAGATCCTCACACAAATAGGGATAGTTATCCTGGTAATGATGGTTCTGTTGACGGTGATTGGCTGTTGTGTTTTACCCTGCATTAAAAAGGTTATCGAAAGAACTATGGAATCCACTACACCTTTACTGCTTAATCAAGTGTGTAGGGACACTGGGGAGAATATTGGCACTTCCTATACTAGTCTAGAATTTCTGGGGGTTCCTGTGAATAAGAGGTATGACGAACTCTGCCCACCTGTAACAAGTCATCCACAGAATTATGAGTCCATGCGTCCCCTATCTCGAGAACACCGTCTATGATTTGGCTCTAAGCCAAGGTTAGTGACCCGTTGCAAGACGAGTTGAAGCCCGACTCTTGACCCACCAGTCTCGACCATGCACGGAAGCCCGGACTACACAGGGGTTTTATTCAATAGGAATTTCTCGTCTCAACCTCCGGCGAAGATTTGGGATGGCTGGTGAGACTATTAGGGGAACGGATGAAGGCACGGCTCGTCTCCAGGGGTAAACTTGGGAAATGTGCATTTTTAGGGGGGACTGTTGTGGACAGAAATGTATATATTCACTTTTATAATATTCAAAGGCTTAGAAGGAGGCCTAGAAAAATGCTCATTTGAGTAGTTTAAATGGTTAATCAAGATTTATGAATCAAATGCATATTATTCTTTAAACGCTATCTTAGCTGATTGTTTTTGTACGCACATGTAGTTTCTTTTCCTAGAATCAAGAAGAGAATGTTTTGGAACATCTTGAAGATCATCTTGGAGAATATTTTGGAACATCTTGGAGAATGTTTTGGAACATCTCGGAATGTCCTGTAACCAACGTCCTTGACGGCTAAAGGGACATACGGAGACACTGTTGTTTATTTTCTTTAACTGTTATTAAACAAGGTCTATAATTTCACAATATTAATGACGAATAGAATGTGGGGCAACAGCCTGTTATCGTTACATGCGAAGTAGCATAAAACGCCTTGTAAATTGTCAAATAAAGGCAGAGATGTCATTGGCTTGGAAGCCACAGACGTATTCGTTGTCTGTGTGATTTCTTTATGCGCACAGCTATCTGATTTCTCCACCGAATTAGAACAGAAACTGGCATCCGAGGACGGACTCCATTGTCCATTGCAGCAGTGAGAACACAAAGATTACAACAATTCCCAGATATTTTGTAGAAATGAGACCCCCAAAATACTTGGTGGCAGTGAGAACACACCGATTACCACAATTCCCAGATATTTTGTAGAAATGAGACCCTAAAAACTGCTGTTGCTAGTGAGAATACACAGATTACCACAATTCCCAGATTTTTTGTAGAAATGACTGACCCCCAAAACTGCTGCTGGCAGTGCGAACACAAAGATTACAACAATTCCCAGATATTTTGTAGAAATGACTGACCCCCAAAATACTTGGTGACAGTGAGAATACAAAGATTACAACAATTCCCAGATATTTTGTAGAAATGAGACCCCCAAAATACTTGGTGGCAGTGAGAACATACATATTATCACAATTGCCAGATATTTTGTAGAAATGAGACCCCCAAAATACTTGGCGGCAGTGAGAACACACAGATTACCACAATTCCCAGATATTTTGTAGAAATTACTGACCCCCAAAACTGCTGGTGGCAGTGAGAACCAAAGATTACAACAATTCCCAGATATTTTGTAGAAATGAGACCCCCCAAAATACTTGTTGGCAGTGAGAGCACAAAAATTACGACAATTCCCAGGTATTTTGTAGAAACGAGACCCCCAAAATACTTGGTGGCAGTGAGAAAACACAGATTACCACAATTCCCAGATATTTTGTAGAAATGACTGACCCCAAAAACTGCTGGTGGCAGTGAGAACACAAAGATTACAACAATTCACAGATATTTTGTAGAAATTAGACCCCCAACATACTTGGTGGCAGTGAGAACACACAGATTACCACAATTCCCAGATATTTTGTAGAAATGAGACCCCCAAAATACTTGGTGGCAGTGAGAACACAAAGATTAGAACAATTCCTAGATATTTTGTAGAAATGAGACCCCCAAAATACTTGGTGGCAGTGAGAACACACAGATTACAACAATTCCCAGATATTTTGTAGAAATGACTGACCCCCAAAACTGCTGGTGGCAGTGAGAACACAAAGATTACAACAATTCCCAGATATTTTGTAGCAATGAGACCCCCAAAATACTTGGTGGCAGTGAGAACACACGGATTAGAACAATTCCCAGATATTTTGTAGAAATGAGACCCCCAAAATACTTGGTGGCAGTGAGAACACACAGATTACCACAACTCCCAGATACTTTGTAGAAATGACTGACCCCCCAAAACTGCTGGTGGCAGTGAGAACACAAAGATTACAACAATTCCCAGATATTTTGTAGAAATGAGACCCCCAAAATACTTGGTGGCAGTGAGAACACACATATTACCACAATTGCCAGATATTTTGTAGAAATGAGACCCCCAAAATACTTGGTGGCAATGAGAACACACAGATTACCACAATTCCCAGATATTTTGTAGAAATTAGACCCCCAAAACTGCTGTTGCTAGTGAGAATACACAGATTACCACAATTCCCAGATTTTTTGTAGAAATGACTGACCGCCAAAACTGCTGGTGGCAGTGTGAACACAAAGATTACAACAATTCCCAGATATTTTGTAGAAATGACTGACCCCCAAATCTGCTGGTGGCATTGAGAACACAAAGATTACAACAATTCCCCGATATTTTGCAGAAATAAGACCCCCAAAATACTTGGTGACAGTGAGAATACAAAGATTACAACAATTCCCAGATATTTTGTAGAAATGAGACCCCCAAAATACTTGGTGGCAGTGAGAACACACATATTATCACAATTGCCAGATATTTTGTAGAAACGAGACCCCCAAAATACTTGGTGGCAGTGAGAAAACACAGATTACCACAATTCCCAGATATTTTGTAGAAATGACTGACCCCAAAAACGGCTGGTGGCAGTGAGAACACAAAGATTACAACAATTTACAGATATTTTGTAGAAATGAGACCCCCAAAATACTTGGTGGCAGTGAGAACACACGGATTAGAACAATTCCCAGATATTTTGTAGAAATTAGACCCCCAAAATACTTGGTGGCAGTGAGAACACACAGATGACCACAATTCCCAGATACTTTGTAGAAATGACTGACCCCCAAAACTGCTGGTGGCAGTGAGAACACAAAGATTACAACAATTCCCAGATATTTTGTAGATATGAGACCCCCCAAAATACTTGTTGGCAGTGAGAGCACAAAAATTACGACAATTCCCAGGTATTTTGTAGAAACGAGACCCCCAAAATACTTGGTGGCAGTGAGAACACACAGATTACCACAATTCCCAGATATTTTGTAGAAATGACTGACCCCCAAAACTGCTGGTGGCAGTGAGAACCAAAGATTAAAACAATTCCCTGATATTTTTTAGAAATGAGACCTCTCAAAATATTTGGTGGCCGTGAGAAAACACAGATTACCACAATTCCCAGATATTTTGTAGAAATGACTGACCCCCAAAACTGCTGGTGGCAGTGAGAACCAAAGATTACAACAATTCCCTGATATTTTTTAGAAATGAGACCCCCAAAATACTTGGTGGCAGTGAGAACACACATATTACCACAATTGCCAGATATTTTGTAGAAATGAGACCCCCAAAATACTTGGTGGCAGTGAGAACACACCGATTACCACAATTCCCAGATATTTTGTAGAAATGAGACCCCCAAAACTGCTGTTGCTAGTGAGAATACACAGATTACCACAATTCCCAGATTTTTTGTAGAAATGACTGACCGCCAAAACTGCTGGTGGCAGTGTGAACACAAAGATTACAACAATTCCCAGATATTTTGTAGAAATGACTGACCCCCAAAATACTTGGTGACAGTGAGAATACAAAGATTACAACAACTCCCAGATATTTTGTAGAAATGAGACCCCCAAAATACTTGGTGGCAGTGAGAACACACATATTATCACAATTGCCAGATATTTTGTAGAAATGAGACCCCCAAAATACTTGGCGGCAGTGAGAACACACAGATTACCACAATTCCCAGATATTTTGTAGAAATTACTGACCCCCAAAACTGCTGGTGGCAGTGAGAACCAAAAATTACGACAATTCCCAGGTATTTTGTAAAAACGAGACCCCCAAAATACTTGGTGGCAGTGAGAAAACACAGATTACCACAATTCCCAGATATTTTGTAGAAATGACTGACCCCAAAAACTGCTGGTGGCAGTGAGAACACAAAGATTACAACAATTCACAGATATTTTGTAGAAATTAGACCCCCAACATACTTGGTGGCAGTGAGAACACACAGATTACCACAATTCCCCGATATTTTGTAGAAATGAGACCCCCAAAATACTTGGTGGCAGTGAGAACACACAGATTACCACAATTCCCAGATACTTTGTAGAAATGACTGACCCCAAAAACTGCTGGTGGCAGTGAGAACACAAAGATTACAACAATTCCCAGATATTTTGTAGAAATGAGACCCCCAAAATACTTGGTGGCAGTGAGAACACACATATTACCACAATTGCCAGATATTTTGTAGAAATGAGACCCCCAAAATACTTGGTGGCAGTGAGAACACACCGATTACCACAATTCCCAGATATTTTGTAGAAATGAGACCCCCAAAAACTGCTGTGGCAGTGAGAACCAAAAATTACGACAATTCCCAGGTATTTTGTAAAAACGAGACCCCCAAAATACTTGGTGGCAGTGAGAAAACACAGATTACCACATTCCCAGATATTTTGTAGAAATGACTGACCCCAAAAACTGCTGGTGGCAGTGAGAACACAAAGATTACAACAATTCACAGATATTTTGTAGAAATTAGACCCCCAACATACTTGGTGGCAGTGAGAACACACAGATTACCACAATTCCCCGATATTTTGTAGAAATGAGACCCCCAAAATACTTGGTGGCAGTGAGAACACACAGATTACCACAATTCCAGATACTTTGTAGAAATGACTGACCCCAAAAACTGCTGGTGGCAGTGAGAACACAAAGATTACAACAATTCCCAGATATTTTGTAGAAATGAGACCCCCAAAATACTTGGTGGCAGTGAGAACACACATATTACCACAATTGCCAGATATTTTGTAGAAATGAGACCCCCAAAATACTTGGTGGCAGTGAGAACACACCGATTACCACAATTCCCAGATATTTTGTAGAAATGAGACCCCCAAAACTGCTGTTGCTAGTGAGAATACACAGATTACCACAATTCCCTGATTTTTTGTAGAAATGACTGACCGCCAAAACTGCTGGTGGCAGTGTGAACACAAAGATTACAACAATTCCCAGATATTTTGTAGAAATGACTGACCCCCAAAATACTTGGTGACAGTGAGAATACAAAGATTACAACAATTGCCAGATATTTTGTAGAAATGAGACCCCCAAAATACTTGGTGGCAGTGAGAACACACATATTACCACAATTCACAGATATTTTGTAGAAATGACTGACCCCAAAAACTGCTGGTGGCAGTGAGAACACAAAGATTACAACAATTCACAGATATTTTGTAGAAATTAGACCCCCAACATACTTGGTGGCAGTGAGAACACACAGATTACCACAATTTCCAGATATTTTGTAGAAATGAGACCCCCAAAATACTTGGTGGCAGTGAGAACACACAGATTTCCACAATTCCCAGATACTTTGTAGAAATGACTGACCCCCAAAACTGCTGGTGGCAGTGAGAACACAAAAATTACAACAATTCCCAGATATTTTGTAGAAATGAGACCCCCAAAATTCTTGGTGGCAGTGAGAACACACATATTACCACAATTGCCAGATATTTTGTAGAAATGAGAACCCCAAAATACTTGGTGGCAGTGAGAACACACAGATTACCACAATTCCCAGATATTTTGTAGAAATGAGACCCCCAAAATACTCGGTTCGGTGGCAGTGAGAACACACAGATTACCACAATTCCCAGATATTTTGTAGAAATGACTGACCCCAAATCTGCTGGTGGCAGTGAGAACACAAAGATTACAACAATTTCCAGATATTTTGTAGAAATGAGACGCCCGAAATACTTGGCGGCAGCGAGAACACACAGATTATAACAATTCCCAGATATTTTGTAGAAATGACTGACCCCAAATCTGCTGGTGGCAGTGAGAACACAAAGATTACAACAATTTCCAGATATTTTGTAGAAATGAGACCCCCAAAATACTTGGTGGCAGTGAGAACACACAGATTAGAACAATTCCCAGATATATTGTAGAAATGAGACCTCCCCCAATAGCTGAGGGCAGACTGGCAGTGAGGACACACACTAACAGAACAATCTCCTCTCAAAAAACACGTGCTGAAGCGCTGTGTGAAGCCTTATCTAGTGTGCTGCGGGACTTAGCTCTGTGAGCCCATGATTGGGGAAAATTTGCCCAATCAGGACTCTGAGCCGTGATTGGCATAGTCTTGAACCTGTCTTGCCCCTGACCTGTGGTCAGGTGCAAGGCTGTAGCCAATTGCAAGCTTCAGGCCAGTGGAAAAGTGTATTGTGGTCCATTGTGGTGCTTAGTGGGCGAACATGCGGCAGAAATGTTCGTAGTTCGCTAACATGCGAACAGGCGATGTTCGAATCGAACTCCGAACTGATCGAACCGAACAGCTCATCCCTAGTTATTATTGCAGACGATCTAAGGGTAAGTAGTCAATGTAATAGAGCAGCAGGAAATGCTAGTAGAATGCTTGGTTGTGTAGGGAGAGGTATTAGCAGTAGGTGTACGGCTTGAAGGAGAAAAGTTACCAGGAAAGGCTTAATGATCTTAACATGTATAGCTTGGAAAAAAGACGAGACAGAGGAGATATGATAGAAACATTTAAATACGTAAAGGGAATCCACAAGGTAGAGGAAGGGAGTATATTTAAAAGTTAACAAAGTAGCAAAACAAGAGGACATAGTCTTAGATTAGAGGGGTAAAGGTTTAAAATTAACATCAGGAAGCATTATTTTACTGAGAGGGTGGTGGATACATGGAACAGCCTTCCAGTAGAAGTGGTAGAGGCCAAAACAGTGATTGAATTTAAGCAGGCATGGGATAGGCATAAGGCTATCCTAAATAAAAGATAAATCCAGATAAAGTATCCATGTAATTGGGCAGACTAGATGGGCCGAAAGGTTCTTATCTGCCGACATTTTTCTATGTTTCTATGTTTCTAACCCCTAGTTGCCACCAATGGTGGAGATATGGGGTTCCAATGAACCCCCTATCTCCCGATCTGTGGCAGCTAGGTGTTAATATTTTGTATCGTTGGATCGGCCAGAGCATGGCCTTTCCAACCATACCAAACATGACCATGTAAAAAGTTAAGAAAAAATATAGAAATAAAAAATATTAAAAAATAAATAAATAAATAAAAAGTTTTTTTTGTTTTGTTTTGCTAATGCAGCAATATTGTTCCCAATTTCAATTATAATGTGAACAATGATGCTGCACTAACGATTTTTGTATGGGTTGCATTTGTTAAAAATCAGGTAATTTTCCTCCACAAAAATGCATGTAACAAGTCCCCCATCTCTAATTTTTTTAACAATGCAACTCATACAAAATATAACCGTAAACGCTCGAATGTTAAAATGTGAAAAAAAACCACTTTACACCTTGTAAATTATTGAAAATTAAAATTTTATTGCATTTTAAGTTATAATATACAGACAGGATGCATATACATGTAACACAGACGTATACATTACTTATACCGCAGAGAGACGCTTCCCCGCAGTGTGCGTATTCATATGCTGCATTAATTATACCACGCAGAGAGGCGCTTGTTCCCCGCAGTGTGCGTATTCATATGCTGCATTAATTATACCGCGTAGAGAGGCTCTTGTTCCCCGCAGTGTGCATATTCATATGCTGCATTAATTATACCGCGCAGAGAGGCGCTTGTTCCCCGCAGTGTACGTATTCGTATGCTGCATTAATTATACCATGCAGAGAGGCACTTGTTCCCCGCAGTGTGTATGTTAATATGCTGCATTAATTATACCACGCAGAGGGGCGCTTGTTCCCCGCAGTGTGCGTATTCATATGCTGCATTAATTATACCGCGCAGAGAGGCGCTTCCCTGCAGTGTGCGGATTCATATGCTGCATTTTTTTCCCGTTCTAAATCCTTTTTTTTTTTCGTTTCTGATAGTTTTGTTCATCTTTTTTTCTGTTTTAAAAGATTTTTTTCTGTATTTTATTTTTGCGCTTTTTTTATATTGTTTTGTTCATTTTTGTTCTTTTCATACACTATATTGCCAAAAGTATTCGCTCACCCATCCAAATAATCAGAATCCGGTGTTCCAATCAATTCCATGGCCACAGGTATATAAAATCAAGCACCTAGGCATGCAGACTGTTTTTACAAACATTTGTAAAAGAATGGGTCTCTCTCAGGAGCTCAGTGAATTCCAGCGTGGAGCTGTGATAGGATACCACCTGTGTAACAAATCCAGTATTGAAATTTCCTCGCTCCTAAATATTCCACAGTCAACTGTCAGCTGTATTATAAGAACGTGGAAGTGTTTGGGAACGACAGCAACTCAGCCACGAAGTGGTAGGCCATGTAAACTGACAGAGCAGGGTGGGCAGATGCCGAGGCACATAATGCGAAGAGGTTGGCATCTTTCTGCAGAGTCAATCGCTACAGACCTCCAAACTTCATGTGGCCTTCATATTAGCTCCAGAACAGTGCGCAGAGAGCTTCATGGAATGGGTTCCATGGCCGAGCAGCTGCATCCAAGCCATACATCACCAAGTGCAATGCAAAGCGTTGGATGCAGTGGTGTAAAGCACACCACCACTGGGCTCTAGAGCAGTGGAGACGCATTCTCTGGAGTGACGAATCAGGCTTCTCCATCTGGCAATCTGATGGACGAGTCTGGGTTTGGTAGTTGCCAGGAGAACGGTACTTGTCTGACTGCATTGTGCTAAGTGTAAAGTTTGGTGGAGGGGGGATTATGGTGTTGGGTTGTTTTTCAGGACCTGGGCTTGGCCTCTTAGTTCCAGTGAAAGGAACTCTGAATGCTGCAAGCATACCAAGACATTTTGGACAATTCCATGTTCCCAGCTTTGTGGGAACAGTTTGAAGCTGGCACCTTCCTCTTCCAAAATGACTGTGCACCAGTGCACAAAGCAAGGTCCATAAAGACATGGATGACAGAGTCTGGTGTGGATGAACTTGACTGGCCTGCACTGGTCACTGGTCCTGACCTCAAACCGATAGAACACCTTTGGGATGAATTAGAGCGGAGACTGAGAGCCAGGCCTTCTCGTCCACCATCAGTGTGTGACCTCACAAATGCGCTACTGGAAGAATGGTAAAAAATTCCCGTAAACAATCCTAAACCTTGTGGACAGCCTTCCCAGAAGAGTTGAAGCTGTTATAGCTGCAAAGGGTGCACCAACATCCTATTGAACCCTATGGATTTGGACTGGGATGTCACTTAAATTCATATGCGAGTCAAGGCAGGTGAGCGAATACTTTTGGCAATATAGTGTACCATTTTAATATGATTAAATAAAGTTGTGCAATGCATATTCATAAGAAAAAGGATCTTTATTTAATAAAAAAAGTTAGAATTGGCAGAATTACCGTATCGACAGGATTATCGTATCGACAGAATTATCGTATTGACAGAAATATCGAATCATTGGAAACGATACGGAATTACGGAATCAGCAATGGAACCGAAAAATACGATTGTCCGAAATGACCGAAATGGAACCAAAATTACGAATGGAATGAAAATGACTTGCGTTTTTACACATTTCACGTCCATACGAAAACACGAAAACCTTTTTGTTACGGATCGAAAATCTTTTCGTATCGGACGTTTTCGGATCCGATCCGATTTGGAAATTCAGCCTTATCTGAAGCCATGAATCGGACCGATTTGTGAAAAATACGAATCGGTCCGAATTGAAATGCACATCCCTATTTAAAACAGGGCGCGAGGAGTTGCCTCGTCGCCCTGTCGTGGAGTTCTGTTCCCACATCGATAACTCATTCTGTGCTTTGATCTTTTTGTTGCCAACCCATTTCTGGATACGATGCCTGCTCCTGATTTTTGACCCAGCTTGTTTTGACCATTCTAATTGCTGCTCGATTACGATCGCCTGTGTGGTGCTTTGGTGGTGTAACCCCGTGTTTGCCCCTGGGCTGTTTACACGTTACTGGGGTGTTGTCCCTTCTCGTTTGTGGGTATCGTCTGTGGCCGCATTAGGTTCCTATACCCGACCCAGGGCTCATGTTTTCTTGCCACACATCTCTGTAACAACTGCGATCGTAAGGTACTGTTCGTATGTGGCTCATGTTCAGTGTGCACTCATCGCTAAATATTCTCAATGCTGTACCAACGATAGACCCCGATGTGTATGTTTTGCCTCTGAATATCATACAGTACCGTTGACCTGCTCCAGATTATCAGAAAACATTAAAGCAGCACATTTCCTGACTGCCCTGCAGTCCGCGCAATTCACCAACTGTCTAACGTTTCTTTGTGTTTCTGAACGTGCTCTAAGTTGCCTATCGGTCTCGAAACCTTTAGTGCTTAGTAGCAACTCAGTGGTTTGCTCCTTATCCCTGCCTCGAGCATCTAAGTCTGAAAATACCAAGCAGTGTTTAACCCTTTCAATGCGGTGGACGCGCTCAGCGCGTCCACCCGCATTGCTACTTGGCTGCGGAGGACGCGCTGAGAGCGTCCTCCCTTTGCAGCCGCGATCAGCCGGTATTCCGGCTGATCGCGCGGCCCCCCGGTGCAGGCTGACATCATCGATGTCAGCCCAGCCTCCGGGACCCCGGAGAGCACGATAGGCGTCATCGTGCATGCGCGATGACGTCTATGTCAGGCACCCCCCCCGCCATTGCAGGACCTCTCCCCCTCCCCTTTTTAAAAAAAAAAAAAATGTTTTTTTTTTTTTTTTTAGTTTTATTACTGCAACAATATTGTTCCCATTTCAATTATAATGTGAATAATGATGCTGCACTACGATTTTTTCTATGGGGGGCGTTTGCTAAAAAACACGTAATTTTCCCCAAAAAAAGTAACGATTCCTCATTTCTAATTTTTTTAACAAGCGCACCCCATAGAAAATATAACCGCAAACGAACGCATGTTAAAATGTGAAAAAAAACACTTTACACATTGTAAATTATTGAAAATTCAAATTTTATTGCATTTTTTGTTATAATATACAGACATGACATAACGTATACATATAATAATGACATATTATGAATCTGCACAGTCTGCCGGAAAGAACAATATATAATATGTCTGGGTCATATATTAAAATAAGGCTTCAAAACGCGGTTAAATATGATGAGCGAAACCGGTAAAAATTAGCTCAGCACAGAGGTGTGAAAAGGCTCAGCAGCGAAAGGGTTAAACGCCAAGTAGATTTTTCAGTCCTTAAGGATCTCAACTTCGCTACTCCTTTGTGGGCGCTACTCCCCCATTACATCACGACAGGGCCTGATATGGATATGACTGATTTATCTGTACTAATGTCTAAGCTGGGTGAAATAATAACTAAGCAAGAAGAGCAAGACCATCGCATGGATCAATTTGCTCAGGCTTTGGGCCTACTCATGGAGCAATTCAAGCAATTAGGCCAGGCCTCTCCACCTCCTTCCCCTGTGGTTGGCTTGTCCTCTCAAGCAGTATCTGTTTCCTCTATGGTTGCTACTGGTGTAGCTCATGTCAGTTTAAAGACTCCTACTTGCTTTAATGGGAGTTCAGGTTCATGCAGAGGGTTTATAACCCAAATTGTGATTATGTTTGAATTGAATCCAAGTATGTGTCCCACAGATAGAGCTAAGGTGGGTTACGTTATTAACCACCTCACCGAGAAAGCTCTGCTGTGGGCAACCCCCCTGCAGGAACTAAAGATCCTGTGTTATATAATTATGCTGAGTTTATGGCTGCATTACAACGCACGTTTGACCCCACTAGAAGGGCAACAGGGGCAGCTAGGGCGCTATGGTGTATATCCCAGGGCAACCACCGAGTTGCAGAATACGCAATAGAGTTCAAAACAGTGGCAGCAGAATTGTCATGGCCAAATGATGTGCTTGTTACCGCGTTTCTCGATGGAATTTCAGAGAATATAATGCATGAATTAGCACCTATGGTATTACCTCAGGAGCTAGAGGATCTGGTGGATTACTGTATAACTCTCGATGATCAGATGCGTGACAGGAGGTCTGGTCGTAGCAAAGCTCATAAACATTCTCAGGGGGCCAGTTCTGCTTCTAGGTCTACTCATGCTGTCTCTCCTCCTAGGCCTGTACCTACTGAGCCAGAGCCTATGATATTAGGTCATTCTGGTATATCAGGAGAGGAGAGACAATATCACCTCCGAGAGGGGCTGTGCCTCTATTGTGCTGACAGAGGACATTTTCGTTTACAATGCCCCAAGCAACCGAAAAGATCTAATGTGTCGGGAAACGAGCAAAGCCTAGAATCCCATGAGAGACAGATTCTGGGTACTACTACTGTGTCTCTCGTATCTAGTAACGAGAAAGAAAAGATCTTGCGTTGTTGTACCTGTGTCTATAGCCTGGGAAAAAATAAGGTTGAACACAGAAGCACTGATAGACTCTGGTTTCGCTGCTATTCACCAAGTGCCTCTGGTGGAGAGAGAAGTGCCTATCCTTATTGAAAGTATCGATGGCAGGAAACTGTTAAGACCTCATTGTACACATGATACTGTACCTGTCTCTTTTTGTTCTGGGGTCCTGCATAAGGAAAGAATCAAGTTTCAAATTATCGAATCGCCCACAGTACCCATCATATTGGGGTATACTTGATTGGCTAAGCACAATCCAATTGTTAACTGGCCGATGGGACAGTTGGAATCCTGGGGATCTAAGTGTTGGTTTAAATGTCTGGGTATGCGTACTGTGGTGGGTAGTCTGACCGTAGCCACTGCTCCTCCACTCTCCACAGAGGTTCCTAAGTGGTACAAAGATCTTAAAGAAATGTTTGATAAAGAGAAATCTGAAATCCTACCGCCTCACAGGCCTTATGTTTGTGCTATAGACCTGTTGCCAGGCACCATGCCTCCTAGGGGTCATGTCTATCCACTGTCACAAAAAGAGAACGATAACATGGAGGAGTACATTAAGGAGAACCTCGCTAAAGGGTTCATTCATCGTTATTCCTCTCCTGTGGGAGCAGGATTCTTTTTCGTATCAAAAAAGGAAGGGATTTAAGACCTTGCATTGATTGGGTTAAACAGAATTACTATACGTAATGCCTATCCCATCCCACTTATATCTGAGTTGTTTGACCGTTTGAGAGGTGCCAAGATTTACACCAAATTGGACCTTCGCAGTGTATACAACTTGGTAAGGGTCAAACAAGACCATGAATGGAAGACCGCTTTTAACACCAGGAGCGGCCATTATAAATATCTGGTTATGCCATTTGGCCTGTGCAATGTGCCAGCCGTCTTCCAAGATTTTATAAATGATGTCCTGAGGGACTTTTTGCAAGTCTTCGTAATCGTGTATCTCGATGATATCCTGATTTATTCTCCAGATGTTGAGATACACCATGTCCAGGTGTGGACCTTGTTGCAAAGGTTGTTGGAGAATAAGCTGTACTGCAAGTTAGAGAAATGTCTGTTCAACATAACTTCAGTTAATTTTCTGGGTTACATCATTACACCTGAGGGGTTTGAGATGGACCCAAAAACATTGTCTGCCATCAAGGAATGGCCACTACCTCAGGGCTTAAAAGCTATACAGATATTTCTTGGTTTTCCGAACTACTAAAGGAGGTTCATTAAGGGCTTTTCTTCTGTTGTGTCTCCGATCACTGCCATGACCAAGAAGGGTGTCCAAAATTAGGTCTGGAGTGACCAAGCTATGCAGGCATTTCAGTCGCTCAAGCAGGCATTTGTCATGGCACCTATCCTACGGCATCCAGAGCCAGGCTTGCCATTTCAACTTGAGGTTGATGCGTCCGAGATAGGAATTGGTGCAGTTCTGTCTCAAAGAGAGAGTCCTGAAGGACCTGTACACCCTTGTGGGTTTTTCTCCAGGAAAATGACAACTGCAGAGAGAAATTATGACATGGGAACAGAGAGTTACTAGCAGTTATAGCAGCCCTCAAAGAATGGCGCTGTTTGCTTGAAGGTACGAAAGATCCCATGATAATAATAACAGATTATAAGAATCTTATTTACATGGGAGACGGAAAACGGTTGAATTACAGGCAGGCCCGGTGGTCCTTGTTCCTGTCCATTTTCAATTTCCTGTTGACATACCGTCGTGGGTCAAAAAATACAAAGGCTGATGACTTGTCCAGGCAATTCGAGTCATATGAACAGCATACATTCGACCACAGTCCCATCATTCCTCAGGAAAGGATATTGGGTACAACAGTTCTGACTGTGTCGTCTGCGTTATTGGAGAGAATTCAAGCTGTTCAAGCTGTTGCTCCTCTTGAGAAACCTCCTGGTAAGGTCTTTGTACCTGAGGAGGAGAGAACACAGATGATGATGATATACCATGACTCCAAGCCTTATGGGCATATTGGGATAACTAAGACTCTAGCCTCTATTGAAAAACAGTTCTGGTGGCCAGGTATGCGAAGGGATATTAAGGACTACATAGCCACATGTGAGGTGTGCTGTAGAAGCAAAAATCCCTGGTCCTTACCTATAGGTCTATTGCAGCCGTTGCCTGAGAGACCTTAGTCCCACCTCTCTATGGACTTGATTACCGATCTATCTGTGTCTTAGGGTCATACGGTGATCCTTACGGTGGTAGACAGATTCTCGAAGATGGTGCACTTCATGCCTCTGGTCAAGCTCCCTTCAGCTATTGAGCTGGTGCCAGTATTTGTGCAAAATATTGTGAGACTTCATGGGGTTCCCCTGGGAATAGTATCCGACAGTGGAACCCAATTCGTTTCTCATTTCTGCCAAGGGTTTTTTGACAACCTCGGTATCACACTGAGTTTCTCCTTGGCTTATCACCCACAGACGAAGGGGGCCGCAGAGAGAGCCAACCAGAGTGTCGAACAATATTTGCAGTGTTTTGTCTCAGAAAAGCAAAGTGAATGGGCAGACCTGTTACCCTGGGCTGAGGTAGCACTGAACAACTCAGTGAGTTTAACCACAGGTCACTCACCGTTCCATACAGTTTATGGTTATGACCCTCCCATGCTTCCCTCCATATTCCAAGCCAGCCTTGGATAAACATCTGAATAACCTGAAAGAGACATGGGAAAGGGTTAAGGAAATCATGGAGGTCAATATCCAAAAGCAAAAATTAAAAGCTGACAGACGTAGAGGTCCTGCACAGATTTATACGGTTGGGGACAAGGTATGGCTGTCAACCCAAAACATCAAGTTGTTGGTGCCATCCATGAAGATGGCTCCCAGGTTTATTGGTCCTTATAAGGTGCTAAGACGCATTAACCCTGTTTCATATGCTTTGGCTTTACCCCATATTTATGTATTCACAACATATTCCATGTTAGCCTCCTGAAACCCCTTAACTGTAATAGGTATACCAGAGTCACTGCTCCACCTCCGCCTATCAAGTCCCAGGGTGAGGAGGAGTACGAGGTCCGTGTCATCTTGAGGTCCCATGTGGTCCGTGGTGTCCTTCAGTACCTGGTAGACTGGGAGGGTTATGGGCCTGAGGATCGTTCTTGGCTCCCGTCCTGCGAAGTCCATGTGCCTCGTCTGGTTCGCCAGTTCCATGTGGCCCATCCTTCTGCGCCTGGTGGTCGTTCTGAGCCTGACCATCAGGAGGGGGGTTCTGTCATATCCTCAGCCGATGCTGTGCTGCCTGGGGGGTCTGGGCAAGGTCTTGTGCCAAGAGCTGGCCGATAGGCTTGTGCACCAATTTTTTTTCGGTTCGATTCGGTTTGATTTGTTCGGATGTTTAAACTTTTCGATTTGGGTCGTTACGACCGATTTCTGTTTCGATTTGGTTCGGTTCGACTCGTTTTTCGTGTACATTTTTTTTCGGAATATCGACCATTTTTTGTATTTTCGGGTCACTTTGCTCATTTTTTGTATCGACTTTTCGTGATTTCGGAAATTTAAGTTTTTTCGGAACGTCTGTTCTCCTCGTTTCAAAGCTGTCTAACTCTATTCGTTTTGACGTAAACTACTATGGTTTACTTTTTTATACTTTATATATTTTTTTATAATAAATTTTTGGTTTGTTTTTCGGATCCGATAATTCATTCTGTCGATACGATAATTCTGGCGATTCTATCGTGTTTTTTTTTTATTAAATAAAGATCCTTTTTTTCTTATGAATATACATTTCACAACTTTATTTAATCACATTAAAAAAATGGTATGAAAGCCAAGGAACAAAAAAAAAGAACAAAACGATTTAAAAAACGCTAAACTGACCCGAATGGTGTGACTTTAAAAATAAAAACCAGAACAAAAAGGTTTTAAAACGGAAAAATAGTTGATCAAAATGATCTGAAACGAAAAAAAATAATAAAATAAAATGATTTAAAACAAACACAAAAAAATTAACCCTTTCGCTGCTGAGGCATTTCACGGCTGCCCTTCACGCCTGTGTGCGGTCTGCTGCTGAGCTAATTTTTAACAGTTTCGCTCCTCTTGTTTAAACGCGTTTTTTTGAAGCCTTATTTTATAATATAACCCAGACATGTTATATATCGTTCTTTCCGGCAGTCTCGGCAGATGATTCATAATATATCATTATCATATGTATGCGTCATGTCCTGTCTGTATATTATAACAAAAAATGCAATAAAATTAGAATTTTCAATGTTTGTTTTACAAGGTGTAAAGTGTTTTTTCACATTTTAACATGCGAGTGTTTGCGGTTATATTTTATGAGTTGCGTTTGTTAAAAAAAATTGAAATGGGGACTTGTTATATTTTTTTGGGTGAAAATTACACTATTTTTAACAAACGCAGTTAACGCACCCCATACAAAAATCCTTAGTGCAGCATCATTGTTCACATTATAATTGAAATGGGAACAATATTGCTGCATTAACAAAACAAAACACCTGTTTATTTTTTTTATATTTTTTTTTTTAATTTTTAACATTGTCATGTTTGGTATTGTTGGAAAGGCCATGCTCTGGTCCATCCAAAGATACCAAACATTAACCAACCGATAGCTGCCGCGGATCGGGAGATAGGGGGTTCATTGGAACCCCCTATCTCCACCATTGGTCACAGTTAGGGGTTAACTCCAGAACTGACCTCATTGTGACGAGGTCTTGGGACTGTCGGCAGCTGCCGTTCCCCCACGCTGTTGTCTTCCTGCAAAGACGTGACCATGTTGGCGGGCAGCGTCTTAGCGGGCAGCGGTGGGAGAGAGAGAGCTCATAGCTGGGAGGAGGTGTTGCGTGAAGCTGCAAACAGGGACAAATAAACTAGACCTGAGCCGCACTGAGGATCTTTGGGTTGTGTCGGAGAAGACTTCATGCAGTGCTGCCATCAATATTTTTTGATAAATTCTTGGTTATTCAATGAATGTGACTGTGGACAAAAATCTGTGTTGTTGTGACATCGCCTAAGCTTAACAAAACCATGCCATGGTAATCAAATCTCAAGGCAGTACAACAAGGTTGTGTTAGTGTGTGACATTTTTTGGCCAGGCAGGAAGTGTAGAATGTGCACAGTCACATTCATGGCCACAAATATGTTGACAAATTTATGACAAAGGGTCCATAGAAATGTCAATAAATTTATGTACATATAATGTTAACAGTGTGGAAAAGAAACCAAGAAATACATATTAACTTATTAAGTAAGGAAAAGCAACGCACACAAACAGGAAAATATAGAAAAAATATAAAATTTATTTACAACATGGGGAACATGCCAAGGATGGCAAACTGCCCAACGGGGCACAAACAACACAAACAAACATAGGGGAGGAGGCTGGTCTCACTGCCGCTCCAGGATGTCAGCGGCATTGCTTATATGCTCCCGCAATTCCTGGAGCAATTCCTGGATGGAATTGATGGTGGTTACAGCCAGGCGTAGCTCGCCGATCGCCATCCGATTTATTATCCTAATGCTGGATGATGTGTCCGGTCTGGCTTCTCCTTCTATATATCCAATAAATAAAAGAAGGAAAATACAGTAAGTAAAGCAGGTTTCTATTTTTGACTGAAAGTCTTGAAAAAATATAACAGTAGTATATACCAGTGCTGGCGGCCTCCTGAGGCTCTCACTCCTCCTCCGACTCCTCCTCCTCCACCACCACCGTCAGCATCTCATCCGGTGCTATATCTAAGAAATTAAAGAAATAAAAAATACAGTAAACAACAAAACTGATTTATTTTTGAACAAAAGTCGATGCAAAATACAACAGTAAAAAAAAAAACCTGGACTCGCGGCCTCCTGCTGCGGCTCCGGCTCCCTCTCTCCATCGCCCTGCTCCTCCTCTTCCTCTCCTGCTCCTCCTCTTCCTCCTCCTGCTCCTCTTGTGCTATACATAAAAAAATTAAATTAAAATACAGTAAACAAAAAATGTTCTGTTTTTGACCAAAAGTCGTTGCAAAATAAAACAATATACCAGCGCTGGTGGTCGCCCGTGGCTCCTCCTCCTCCACTGGGGCACTGGTGCCCGCCGGGGCAGATGCTGCCTTCTTCCTGTCTTCTGCCAAATCCAAAAAATAACACGTAAATAATGCAGACTGGAAAAAATGGTATATCTATACAATATATTACCGAAAGTATTGCGACACCCCTCAACTACCCCACTACCAGCTTGACCCACCACTACTCCCATCTCATAGTTCTAAAGTCACAAAATATTTATTTATTTCCTCTGCACATAGACATATATTACCGTTCAATTATATATTTTTTTCAGAAGTAAACATTACGTTTATTCAATAAAAACTATTATTTGTGTTGTGTGCGTACAAAACGCATTGTGCTGACTGCTTTTAGTTATTTCATAGAAGGCCTCAGCCTCAGTTTCACTTTCAGTTTCTGCTAATAAAACCGGATATTGCAGAAACAACAGAAATCGGCCATTTTGTTTTGAAATTTGCATCTAAAGCGTTCAATAATGACACTGCTGCAGCAAACTGAATTGCTGCGCTGCAACAATTCAGCAGCTGCTGAGGACATCTTGAACGCGGCTCTGTTTGGATGCACTTTCAGAAGAACTACATGTCCCATCCTACCACTTAGCAGAGACGCAGAGATTTTTGTTGATGCGCAGGTGGGAGCCAATATTGGGCAAGCTGCGGGTCTTCTCGTATGCATCACTCAATCACAACAACCTCCCCCCCAGCACACTACAGTACACACAGTGCCAAAAGAAATCCAGCATTGTAATTTCATCTACATACATCAAATATCACAATTTTCACGAATACGTAAAATCACAAAAAAGAAGAGCTATGGCAAAATGCATGTATAACGAGTCGTGAAAACGCAAAGCTATACACAATCACATTGCATGAAAAAAGGACTAGATAAATCAATGTATTTCTGTGCACATTAGCACATGCAAGCACATTATTATTATTATACAGGATTTATATAGCGCCAACAGTTTGCGCAGCGCTTTACAATATAACATGACACTTACGTTTGGCTATGACGCGACGGATGTGCCTCAGCTGCTCCTCCTCGCGCATCTTGAGGTTGGACCAGCGTTTTCGGAGCTGGTCCTTTGTCCGGTCCTTCCCGAACAGCTTCAGGATGGTGGTGTGAACCTTATTGAGGATACGATCCTTTTGAGCATTATTCTTCCTGCCGTAAGGGCCCTTACGGCAGTCGTAATCTCGTTTATCAAAGATGCGGACCAGCTCCAACATCTCGTCAAATGCCATGTTGCTGGCCCACTTCTTCCTGGGTGGTGTCTCATGGGTGCAAGAAGATGAGGAGGTGTCCGAATGGCACTCGTCTCTTGCAGCCATGATAAATAATAAAAACAATATTTTTTGGCCTGTCAAAAAAGTTGTCAAAAAACTGGCTCAATAAAGTTACGACATCCGCGCGCGCGCGCGCATGCGCGACCCGCGGATGAATCGGATCCGACCCGATTACGAAGGAATTATCGTATCGACAGAATTATCGGATCATTGGAAACAAAAACAAGTGATACGCATTTACAAATGCAAAATTTACAGAATCAGCGATATAACCGATAATAGTTAAATATACGATGTCCAGAATTACTGAAATGGAACCGAAATCACGAATGGAACCGAAATCATGAATAGAGCGAAAATAAATTTCGATTTTACACATTTCAAGTCCATTCGAAAATTCCGAAAATATTTCGTTTCGGCTCGGAAAACTTTTCGGATCTGTCGGTTTTCGGGTCCGATCCGATTCGGAAAATCGGCCGCATCCGAAAACACGAATCGGGAAATTTCGTGAAAATTCCGAAATCCGAAACGCACATCCCTACTGGCCGACTGCCAGCACTGGGGAATGGCCGAGCGGCGTCCACGTACACGTTACTGGGGTGTTGTCCCTTCTCGTTTGTGGGTATCGTCTGTGGCCGCATTAGGTTCCTATACCCGACCCAGGGCTCATGTTTTCTTGCCACACATCTCTGTAACAACTGCGATCGGAAGGTACTGTTTGTATGCAGCTCATGTTCAGTGTGCACTCATTGTTAAATATATTCGCTGCTGTACCAACGATAGAACCCGATGTGTATGTATTGCCTCTGAATATCATATAGTACCGTTGACCTGTTCCAGATTATCAGAAAACATTAAAGCAGCACATTTCCTGACTGCCCTGCTGTCCACGCAATTCACCAACTGTCTAACGTATCTTTGTGTTTCTAAAAGTACTCTAAGTTGCCTATCGGTCTCGAAACCTTTAGCGCTTAGCAGCAACTCAGTGGTTTGCTCCTTATCCCTGCCACGAGCATCTAAGTCTGAAAATA
This sequence comes from Leptobrachium leishanense, assembly GCA_009667805.1. Taxonomy (NCBI): domain Eukaryota; kingdom Metazoa; phylum Chordata; class Amphibia; order Anura; family Megophryidae; genus Leptobrachium; species Leptobrachium leishanense. The sequence continues at coordinate 28,244 of RXON01005217.1, forward strand.
CCAAGCAGCGTTTAAAAGCCAAGCAGATTTATCACTCCTTAAGGATCTGAAATTCGCTACTCCTTTGTGGGCGCTACTCCCCTCGTTACACTATTTAACCCTTCAGGTTCCAGTGTCCTTAATCTATGTATCCAGTATGTCTCCCTCCTGGATAATTTGTTCTCTCTATTACCCCCCCTCCTCAAGTCTCTCTTAACTTCTTCTATTCCAAAACACAATAATAATCTTTCTTGGTATGGCCTATCTAATGCCTTCTTTATCTGAGATACGGAGTAATAGGTCAGTGAGATTCAATGATTTAGTAACAAAAACGACTATTACCTAATGTAGACGATTATTTTATTAAATTGGAAAGATTGGTATCAAAAGAAACAAAAAAATGGTGGGAAGTATCTTATTTGGATAATTATTTGGATAAGGGTTTAGTACCTAGAGGTTTAAGGTTGGATAAGACCCCTGCATGTGGTTTAGATGATGAGGAATTTATGAAAAAATGGGATAGCATCTTGTTTGACTGCTCAAGGCTACTTGTGAAACATATCATCGATTTTGAAAGGAAAAACCTGTGTATCCTTGTGCAAGAGATCAAAGTCCATACTGACAATGTATCCATTGATAAAGAAAGTGTGGTATTTAAAGAAAAAGAAAATGAACTGTGCAAAGAAATTGAAAATTTGGACGAAAAAAATACCACTACTAAAAACAATAAATACCTCAGAGATAAAAATGATTGGGAAAATTTGTCCTATATGACTCTAAATAAAACCAAAGCTAGGACAGATATGGGGTCTCCAGTAGGGATGAGCTGTTCGGTTCGATCAGTTCGGAGTTCGATTCGAACTTTCGTCATTCGCAAGTTCGCGAACTTCAAACTTTTTGGCGTGTTTGGTTCGAGTTCGGAAAAAAAAATATTTTTGAAAAAAGTATAAAAAAATGCTTAAAAAATACAAAAGAATCTATAAATAAAGAGACTCTTTACTGCAGAATATTATAAGCAACGGGTTATTAGATATTGAATTAAAAACTAATGTCTAAGTGCAAAGATTCTTACCTCTAAATGACCTGTGTTGTCAAAGTACCGGCTGGGTGGAGTAGAGGTAATGTCACCGCTCTGCATGGAGAGAGCCTGTGGAGTGATGGGTTCAATCCCAGCGAGCAACCTCTCCAGGAAGTGTCCTTGGCAAGACACCTAACGGTACATACTCGCCACCCAGGACATACTTGAAAACGAGAGAAATCTCAATGTATCCTTCCTGGTAAAATCCTTTCACAAAAAAAAAAAAAAAAACGTTGTAAACAACAGGTGTTTTTAGTCTGGTGTAATGAATTTGATACATTGTATGTAGAATGAGGGTGTGGTGTGTCTCCTGATGTATCAAACAACACCTGTGCTTCTGAGAAGTGTTCATTTCTCTACTAAATCTTCCTCTGATATGCTGTTTAACCCCTTAACTAACCCTGCATTTCACTGCTGTGTGCTCAGCTAATTTTTACTGCTTTCGCTCATCATGTTTAACCTCCCTGGTGGTATTCCCGAGTGTGACTCGGGGTTAAATTTCACTACCATGAACGGTAACCCCGAGCCACACTCGGGCTGGATACATACTCACCTCCTCCTGGCTCCCTCGCTGTCCCCAGCATTGTGATCACGGCGAGCTGCTTCCTGGATGGCTCCCTGCGAGTCACATGATGCAGGGGGGCTGGACCACAGCAAATTTCATTCACTATACTCACTGAATACAAATGGCAAAGTTTATGAACGGCCACTAGGTGGCAGTACAGGATAAGAAATAGACCATACATCGTCTCACCCTTGTTCTCAGACAGATTTCAGTGTTTTTTGTTGTATTTTATTGTACATCATTTATTTGCATTATTTTGGATAATTATTTTTGGGATAATAAATTATTATGTCGTGTTTCAAACTTTATCGGACTTAGTGTATTTACTATTTTTTTTAAATTAATTAATTAATTAATTTATAAAGGATTTTACCAGTAAGAACTCTTGATTTCATGGATTTCAGTGCGTGATTCCTAATTATTACAGGCTAACTATGTACAAAAACACGTTTCCTTTAAAAAAAAATTGAGACGCTTTTTGACACAAAATTTTGAAAAAATTAGACCGTCAGGGAGGTTAAATGTGATTTGAAGCCACATTTTATTAAATGACCCAGACATATTAGATATCGTTCTTTCCGGCAGACTCCGCAGATTCATAATATATCATTTTTATATGTATACGTCATGTCCTGCCTGTATATTATGACAAAAAATGTAATAAAAATTTAATTTTTAATCATCTGCAGTGTGTAAAGTGTTTTTTTTTTCACATTTTAGCACATGAGCGTTTGCGGTTATGTTTTCTAGGGGGTGCGCTTGAACAAAAATTAGAAATGGGGACTTGTTACATTTTGTGGGGGGAATTACGTGATTTATAGCAAACGCACCCCATAGAAAAAAATCATTAGTGCACCATCGTTCACATTATAATTGAAATGTGAACAATATTGCTGCATTAATAAAAATAAGAAACAAGGGGGTGTTTGTGAGGGTCCTGAGAACGAGCAACAGCACAATGGCCTGCTCTACGGTGGGTGCCCGCTCAGGTCTCACAAACAAGGTTTTAGCTTGCTTGTGCCATTACAGGGATATTGCTTGTGCCATTACAGGGATAAATTTTCCATATGCAAATCAGCCTGCTCTCACCCAGAAAGGGTGGCCAGTGCTGACTGCCAAGGACGTCATCCCTACACGAGAGGTGCAGCAACCCCCGACGATCGTTTCGGCCTTCTTGGGCCTCGTCAGGAGGGTATAGCTGACACCCCTCTAGGCACGTCAAGCAAGGGGTCCACGTCTGGATGACCCTTAACAATTATAATGAGAAACAAGGGGGTGTTTGTGAGGGTCCTGAGAACGAGCAACAGCACAATGGCCTGCTCTACGGTGGGTGCCCGCTCAGGTCACACAAACAAGGTTTTAGCTTGATTGTGCCATTACAGGGATGAATTTTCCATATGCAAATCAGCCTGCTCTCACCCAGAAAGGGTGGCCAGTGCTGACTTAATAAAAATAACACACAAAAAATACATGTTTTTATTTTCTTTTTTCTTTTTTTTACTTTATACCTGGTCATGTTGGGTATCATTCGAAAGGCCATGCTCAGGCCTTTCGATTGACACCCTCCATGACCCCCTAGCTGCCTTCCAGATATCGGGGTTCAAATGAACCCCCTATCTCTACTATGGGATTCCAGGAAGCTAGGGGTTCCCCGGCTATCTGACATCATCACGCTATGCGTGAGGACGTCAGGAAGTGAGGGGGGACCCGTGGGTGGAGCCATCATCCAAGATGGCGGCCCCCACCGGAGCTAGGCCGCACTTCGGCGCCGCAAGGCATCTCTATACACAGCCCCATCAGCATCTCTATATGAAGGAGGAATGGGCTGGTGCAAAATAGTTTGTATTAAAAGATTATGTGACCTTAACTGATACAACTTAATAAAGTTCACGAAAGGTTAATCTGAGCCGTGTGCAAAGCTCATGTGCTGAGTGCAAAAGAAGTTTGTCCAGTTGTCCAGCAAGCAAGACCCCCAGGGCATGAGCCGATACCACGATTCCAGAATAGATTCAAGGGAACGGCCGCTAATGAGATTCTGGTCTTTTGTTATCTGTTATTACATCATGCTCACAGACAGTCACAGATGCGCCATCATGCGTATATATATTGCCCAGGTCAGGGCCTGAGTGCTAGCTCACACAGATGCATCATGCTGTTGTTGCATACATATTTTTATATATATAATATATTGCCAATTTGAAATTGCGCCCCCCATACCTGCTGCTCGAATGTAACTTGTCGTCGACTTGAAGATGATGTAACTCAGACAGTCGACCCAGTCAGTGACAGCCAGGCAGGCGCAGCAGGACTCCAGGAGCCGAGGAGACAGAGCAGCTTCCTTTGTCTGTCTCACTCCTCTGACGCAACTCCGCCTCGATTAGTCTCCGCCTCCTCCTGCCACGCATGACGTGGGGGCACGCTTGCTGCCGCCAGCCCCAAACACGTGCCAACACGTGCCAACACGTGCAGGCGGCGGTGCCTTGTCAGCCATTGACGTGATGCGTGCGGATGGGGAGCCTGGGTGCATGATGCATCACGACTCACACGTGTCAGTTGCACTCGCACGGCCCGCGGCCTGCAAGTAGATTGTGGCGCACCCCCGGCCGCTCCTGCAGGCCACGCCGCGCCCGTGGCGGACGGCGGGACACAAACACAATATTTTTTTTCGGGCCCGGCGCTGCGCCCTAGGCGGGCTGTGCTCTAGGCAGCCGCCTAGCTCGCCTAGTGGCAGCTCCGGCCCTGCATGTGGTCCTATATTAAAGAGATATGAATCTGGTAAAGGCACCAGTGCACCCAGATATTGTGCTTTTGGTGCCAGGCCAGCAAGTGCACATACAGTAACCCCTCTGTAGTATTGTGGAAGAGTGCAGGGGTGGACCGTGCGGTCCTATATTAAAAAGATATTAATCTGGTAAAGGCGTCAGTGCAGCCAAATATTGTGCCTTTCATGGTAGCAAGTTCCTTCACACCGTAACCCTTTTGTGGTATTGTGGAAGAGTGCAGGGTTGGACCCTGCGGTTCAAAAAATTTAAATGATATAAATGTGGCACAGGCGTCAGTGCAGCCAAATATTGTGCCTATCATGGGGATGCTGATGGGGTTGTGTATAGAGATGCTGTTTGTGTATAGAGATGTTGATGGGGTTGTGTATAGAGATGCTGTGAGGGCTGGCCTGGGATGGGCTGATGTGGGCTGGCCTGGGCAACATATATATACGCATGATGTGAGCTGGCCTGGGCCTGGGCAAAATATATACGCATGATGGCGCATCTGTGACTGTGAGCATGATGTGGGCAGGTCTGGGCAATATATATATATATATACGCATGATGTGAGCTAGCATGGGCTATATATATATATATACGCATGATGTGAGCTGGCCTGGGCAATATATATATACGCCTGATGTGGGCTGGCCTGGGCCTGGGCAATATATATACGCATGATGTGAGCTGGCATGGGCCTGGGTAATATATATACGCATGATGTGGGCTGGCCTGGGCCTGGGCAATATATATATGCATGATGTGAGCTGGCCGGGGCAATATATATACGCATGATGTGGGCTGGCCTGTGCCTGGGCAATATATATATGCATGATGTGGGCTGGCCTTGGCCTGGGAAATATATATACGCATGATGTGGGCTGGCCTGGGCCTGGGCAATATATATATGCATGATGTGAGCTGTCCGGGGCAATATATATACGCATGATGTGGGCTGGCCTGTGCCTGGGCAATATATATATGCATGATGTGGGCTGGCCTGGGCAATATATGTATACGCATGTTGTGGGCTGGCCTGGGCCTGGGCAATATATATACGCATGATGGCGCATCTGTGACTGTCTGTGAGCATGATGTGGGCAGGCCTGGGTAATATATATATACGCATGATGTGAGCTAGCCTGGGCTATATATATATATACACATGATGTGAGCTGGCCTGGGCAATATATATATATGCATGATGTGGGCTGGCCTGGGCCTGGGCAATATATATACGCATGATGTGAGCTGGCATGGGCAATATATATATATACGCATGATGTGGGGTGGCCTGGGCCTGGGCAATATGTGACGCATGATGTGAGATGGCCTGGGCCTGGGCAATATATATACGCATGATGTGGGCTGGCCTGGGCCTGGGCAATATATATACGCATGATGTGAGCTGGCCTGGGCAATATATATATGCATGATGTGGGCTGGCCTGGACAATATATATACGCATGATGTGAGCTGGCCTGGGCCTGGGCAATATATAGACACATGATGTGAGCTGGCCTGGGCAATATATATACACATGATGTGAGCTGGCCTGGGTAATACATATACGCATGATGTGAGCTGGCCTGGGCAATATATATACGCATGATGCGGGCTGGCCTCTGGCAATATATATATACGCATGATGTGAGCTGGCCTGGGCAATATATATATGCATGATGTGGGCTGGCCTGGGCAATATATATATACGGATGATGTGAGCTAGCCTTGGCAATATATATATATATGCATGATGTGAGCTGGCCTGGGCAATATATATACGCATGATGTGAGCTGGCCTGGGCCTGGGCAATATATACGCATGATGTGGACTGGCCTGGGCAATATATATATACTCATGATGAAAATTTGCAAAGGATAAGGCACGCAAAGTGAAATTTTGATGTGTCTGAAATTGAAACTTACGTGACAACTCTTATTTTTTTTTCTGTCAATTTATATCTGTTCAATACAGTTAATTTTAATTTGTTTAATAGAGTTAATTTAAAATAGTTTAATACAGTTTATTTATATTTATTTTACCTTTACTATTGGTGCTTTTCAAACTTTATTCTTAAATAAAAAGAAATTTAGCAGTTTCATGTGTGTTTTTTTTTTGGGGGGTGCAAGTAGCTGGTCTTGCCTAGGGCACAAAATAGTCTAGCACTGGCCATGACCGCATGGTCCACCCCTGCACTCTTCCACAATACCACAGAGGGGTTACTGTATGAATGCACTTGCTGGCTTGGCACCAAAAGCACAATATCTGGGTGCACTGATGCCTTTACCAGATTTATATCTTTTTAATATAGGACCGCATGGTCCACCCCTGCACTCTTCCACAATACCACAGAGGTGTTACTGTATGATGGCACTTGCTGGCCTGGCACCAAAAGCACAATATCTGGGTGCACTGACGCCTTTACCAGATTCATATCTTTTTAATATAGGACCGCATGCAGGGCCGGAGCTGCCGCTAGGCGAGCTAGGCGGCCGCCTAGAGCGCAGCCCGCCTAGGGCGCAGCACCGGGCCTGAAAAAAATATTGTGTGTGTGTCCCGCTGTCCGCCGAGGGCACGGGCCGGCCGCGGGAGCGGCGCCGCAATCTATTCGCAGGCCGCGGCCTGTGCGAGTGCGACTGACACGCCTGAGTCGTGATGCATCATGCACCCAGGCTCCGCCTCCGCACACATCACATCAACGGCTGACGCGGCGCTGCTGCCTGCATGTGTTGGGGCTGGCGGCAGCACGCGCACCCCCACGTCAGGCGCCGCAGGAGGAGGCAGAGACTAATCGAGGCGGAGTTGCGTCGGAGGAGTGAGACAGACAAAGGAAGCTACTCTGTCTCCTCGGCTCCAGGAGTGCTGCTGCACCTGCCTGGCTGTCACTGACTGGGTCAACTGTCTGAGTGACATCATCTTCAAGTCAACGACAAGTTATATTCGAGCAGCAGGTATGGGGGGGCACAATTTCAAATTGGCAATATATTATATATATAAAAATATGTGGGGGGACTCCTATACGGAAGTGGATACGAGCGGGACACAGGAAAGTGGGATGGTCGATTGGTTCCGGATGGGGGACTCCGCCAGGCCGACATCGCAATGTATGGTGGACCATGTGTAGTCCCATTTGGCAGTCGTCTGGTGGAGGAACACTTCCGGGTCATTGGACCGGATGGACCTTGGGACTTGTTTTCGTTTCGGTTTTTATGTTTTTTTGTTTTTTATATACAAATGTTATTGGATAATTGATCTTAATTAATCATGTATATAAGGGGGGTGACCAGATGGACTTCTCTACGATCCTGATGAAGAGCATGGCCGTTCCAACAATACCAAACATGAGTATGAAAAAAGTTTTTTAAAAAAAATAAAAAAATATATAAATAAAAAAATATTTTAAAAAAAAATTATAAAAAAAAATAAACAAGTTTTTTTTTTTTTTTTGGTTCGTTAATGCAGCAATATTGTTCCCATTTCAATTATAATGTGAACAATAATGCTGCACTAACGATTTTTGTATGCGGTGCGTTTGTTAAAAATCGTGTAATTTTCCCCAAAAAAAATGTAACGAGACCCCATCTCTAATTTTTTTAACAAGCGCACCCCATACAAAATATAACCGCAACTGCTCGCATGTTAAAATGTGAAAAAAACCCACTTTACACATTGTAGATTATTGAAAATTCATATTTTATTGCATTTTTTGTTATAATATACAGACAGGTCATGACGTATACATATAATAATGACATATTATGAATCTGCCGAGTCTGATGGAAAGAACGATATATAATATGTCTGGGTCATATACTAAAATAAGCCTTCAAAACGCATTTAAACATGATGAGGAAAATCGGTGTAAAATGAGCTCAGCACAGAGGCGGGAAAAGCCTCAGCAGCGAAAGGGTTAAACGCGATCTGAAGCCACATTTTATTATACGACCCAGATATATTATATATCGTTCTTTCCGGCAGACTCGGCAGATTCATAATATATCATTTTTATATGTATACGTCATGTCCTGCCTGTATATTATAATAAAAAATGCATTAAAATTTAGAATTTTTAATCATCTGCAGTGTATAAAGTGTTTTTTTTCACCTTTTATCATATGAACATTTGCGGTTATATTTTCTATGGGTTGCGCTTATACAAAAATTAGAAATGGGGACTTATTAAATTTTTTGGGGGGAATTATGTGATTTTTTTTTATTTTTTTTTAGCAAACGCACCCCATAGAAAAAAATCATTAGTGCAGCATTATTGTTCACATTATAATTGAAATGTGAACAATATTGCTGCATTAATAAAAATAACACACAAAACAATACATGTTTTTGTTATTATTATTATTTTTTTAATTTTTTTTTTATTACTATTTATTTTTTTACTTTATACCTGGTCATGTTGGGTATCATTCGAAAGGCCATGCTCAGGCTCCGTTCGGATCCCTATCCCTCCCGATCCTACAAAAATAAGCCAGGAACCGCTTAAAAGGGGAGAGTCTCCCCTTTTAAGCAGTGCCTGGCTTTAACCCCTTAGGCACTAGGTCGCACTTCAGCGCCTTGCGGTGCCAAAGTGCGGCCTAGCTCTGGTGGGGGCCGCCATCTTCGATGGTGCCTCCACCCCCGGGTCCCAGCTCACTGCCTGATGTCCTCACGCATAGCGTGATGACATCAGATAGCCGGGGAACCCCTAGCTGCCCGGGGATTTCCCAAGGAAATCCCCTGGTGGAGAGAGGGGGTTGTTTGAACCCCGATATCTCCAGAACCGTATACAACATGACCAGGTATAAAGTAAAAAATAAATAAATAAATTAAAATTGAGAGGTTGTGTGTGTTTTTATTATTGCTGCAGCATATATACACAGATTGATTTTGACACACGCAAAAACTGAACGGGAGGCAATTGTGGTTCTTAATTCAGATTGGCTGAATCACGTGAAAAGACAGCCCACCGATTTCTGCGCGCAACGTTAATGAGCGCGCGTTTTTGCACGCCATATTTTTTTGACGGATGAAAGAATGCGTTTGGATCGTAATACCAGCGTTAATTTACGCTCGTTAATGTTTAACGCTGCGCGCAAAAAAATGCGCTGCGCGTGCAAATTTGAGCAGAGAATGTAATAGAGCCCATCAACTTTTGTGAAATAAAGTTATCAAATATTGGCATTACATTTTCACAAGACAGCTGTATTTAATATGGGAACCGATAAAACAGAAGACGAAGAAAAAAAGAAGAAAACACATTGCAATTATATACTGATGAATCATCATTGTGTTGTTCTAATTGATTTTTTTATTTTATATTCTTGTTGTGTGGTTGTAATTAGTATTTTTCAAATGCCCTGACATAATTAGGTTTCTAGAGATCATAGTTAATTAAAAATTGAGTTAAAAAATGTATCTAGGAACAAATAAGCTTTATGACATATCTAGTGTTAAATGGAATATAAATAGTTTTAATTTAATGTTAGTTATACTTACACTCTTAATATAAAATCGGATCTAAATGATTGCAGGAAAGTTTTAATTAGGTAAAATTATCAGTTGCCTTTTATTTCATAAACACCAGACAAGAACGGATAGCTAACAATATATATATATTTTTTGTAATTAAAATGGATAGAATATGCACTTTGGCTATTTCTATTTTGAGCCAAAACTGCATGTGGGTGTGTGTGTATATATATATATATATATTATAGTGTGTTTATTATTGCAGAAGCCACCTGCACACCATAGCAATTCAAAGAATTGCATCCCAGAGCTACTGTGCCACATTCCCCATATGCAGCAAGGAACTCCGGGTAGGATATGCAAATGATCGCTATCTCACTTTAATGCATCCTGGATCTGTTATTACACAGATCCCTAAAATCAATGCTATGCCACACTGTGGCTTTCTAGTAGGGATGAGCGGTTCGGGTTCGGACAGTTCGGAGTTCGGCCCAAACTTAGCCTGTTCGGGTAGATCGCGAACTCCGAACATTTCCAGGTGTTCGGCGCATGTTCAAGTCCACAATGCATCACAATGGCCCACAATGCATTTTTCCACTGGCCTGAAGCTCGTAATTGGCTACAGCCTTGCACCTGACCACAGGTCTGGTGCAAGACAGGTTCAACAGTATGCCAATCACTGCTCAGAGTCCTGATTGGGCAAATTTTGCCCAATCATGGGCTCACAGAGCAAAGTCCCGCAGCACACTATATAACGTTTCCACGCGCCGATTCTGCACTCATTTCAGAGGAAATTTCAGTGGAGATTGTTGTGTGTTGTTACTGCAGGTTTGCCACGCTACTGGGGGGGTCTGGGAGGGTCTCATTTCTACAAAATATCAGGGAATTGATATGTGTGTCTTGTCACTGTACCAGCAAGTTTTTTTGGGGTCACTAATTTCTTTAAAACATTTGTGAATTGAGGTGATCTTCTGTGAATTGTCACACAAACAGTACCATGCAGTATTTTGGGGCTCACTAATTTCTTTAAAACATTTGTGAATTGAGGTGATCTTCTGTGTCTTGTCACACAGCCAGTACCACGCAGTATCTTGGGGCTCACTAATTTCTTTAAAACATTTGTGAATTGAGGTGATCTGTGACTTGTCACACATTGTACCCCGCAGTATTTTGGGGCTCCCTAATTTCTACAAAACATTTGTGAATTGAGGTGATCTGTGTCTTGTCACAAAGCCAGTACCACGCAGTATTTTGGGGCTCACTAATTTCTTTAAAACATTTGTGAATTGAGGTGATCTGTGTCTTGTCACACAGCCAGTACCACACAGTATTTTGGGGCTCACTAATTTCTTTAAAAAATTTGTGAATTGAGGTGATCTGTGTCTTGTCACACAGCCAGTACTACACAGTATTTTGGGGCTCCCTAATTTCTACAAAACATTTGTGAATTGAGGTGATCTGTGTCTTGTCACACAGCCAGTACCACGCAGTATTTTGGGGCTCACTAATTTCTTTAAAACATTTGTGAATTGAGGTGATCTGTGTCTTGTCACACAGCCAGTACCACGCAGTATTTTGGGGCTCACTAATTTCTTTAAAACTATTAAATATTTGGGAATTGTTATAATCCGTGTGTTTTCACTGGCTGCCACCCATCAAGGGGTCTCACTGATTTATAGGAGGTTTCACTGCCACCCATCAATGGGTCTCACTGATTTATAGGAGGTTTCACTGCCACCCATCGAAGGGTCTCACTGATTTATAGGAGGTTTCACTGCCACCCATCAAAGGGTCTCACTGATTTATAAGAGGTTTCACTGCCACCCATCAAAGGGTCTCACTGATTTATAAGAGGTTTCACTGCCACCCATCAAAGGGTCTCACTGATTTATAGGAGGTTTCACTGCCACCATCCAAAGGGTCTCACTGATTTATAGGAGGTTTCACTGTCACCCATCAAAGGGTCTCACTGTTTTATAGGAGGTTTCACTGCCGCCCATCAAGGGGTCTCACTGCATTTTAGGAGGTTTCTGCGAATTGTAATCTGTGTCTTGTCACTGTTGCCAGCTATCAGGGGGTCATATCAGGGGGTCTCACTGACTTGTAGCAGATTTCTGCGAATCATAGTTTGTGTCTTGTCACTGGCACCCATCAGGGGGTCTCAATGATTTATAGGAGGTTTCTGCGAATTGTAATCTGTGTCTTGTCACTGGCTGCCAGCTGTCAGGGTGTCTCACTGAGTTATACCAGAGTTCTGTAAATCTTTAATCTTTATACAAGAGTTGAATCAGAGTTCTGTATATATTTAATCTATATACCACTCACCATGTCTGAAAGAACAAAACGGACAGGCAGACTCTCCCAGACACAGATAAGAGGGCAAGCATCCCTGTGTCAGGAGGCTGTGCCTCTGGTCGTGGTGGACGTGGTGCATCCTCTGCAGGGGCACGCTTGTCCTTTATAACTGGTGCTGGCCGTCTTCTTAACCTGCAGCAACATATAGAGGATTTGGTGGATTGGCTAGCCAGGCCATCCTCATCCTCCGAGTCCTCTGCCAGCCAGGCTTCTAGTGCTTTACAGTCCACCTCAGCTGCCAAAGCATCTAATGCTGCCTCCATGTCCACAGCTACTCCTGCCGTAGCCTCGCTATCACAGACGGAGGAGTCAGCTGAATTGTTTGACTACGATGACAGTGATATGCTGCTTGAGGATGCGCAGCAAGTACAGTGCTCTGATTCAATCTCTGAGGTTGAGGAAGGGAGTATAATCAACCTAGAGGAAGGGGGTGCCAGTGATGACACACAAATAACTGGCACTCATGTTGCCCCAGCAGCTGCAGCATACTGCCAAATTGGCTCCAGTGATGAGGAGATAGGGGGTGAAGATGAAATTGATGATGAGGTCACTGACTCCACCTGGGTGCCAGATCGAACTGAGGAATCAAGTGAGGAGGAGGGGGAGGAGGAGGAGGAGGGGACAGCAAACACAAGGCACAACATCCTCTGTGACCAACCGTAGCACTAGCCAGTCCAAGACATCAGATGTCAGAGCTGCTCCGGTGCAGAGCGCTGTTGTCTCAAAGAACACATGCAGGAACTCAGCTGTCTGGGAGTTCTTTAAAAAATGTGCAGCAGACCCCACCGTTGCTATTTGTAATCTATGTCAGAGGAGGCTGAAGCGTGAGATAAACACCGGACACTTGGGTACCACGTGCTTGAGGTGACATATGACCACCCGCCAAGCATCCCATTGGTGCAAAACTTTGCATAGGTCCTCCTCCTCCTCATCTGTCTCTACCCCCACTGTATGTCCTGCCATGTCATTGCATACAACCTCCACCGACAGGGATGATGCTACAGTAATGGATATACCAGGTCCTTCCTCACAATGTGACATCCTCCCAGCAGCTGAAGATTTACGCAGTCAGATTAAGTTGCCGCAGCTGCTGCAGCGTAAGAAAAAATATAGTCCTAACCATCCCCAAGCACAGCGTCTAAATGCCAGCTTAGCAAAATTACTCGCATTGCAGCTGCTGCCTTTCTAGCTGGTGGACTCTGCTCCCTTCCGTGAATTTGCTGAATGTGTTGTACCACAGTGGCAGGTTCCAAAACGCCATTACTTTTCACGCAAGGCCATTCCAGCACTATACCAGTGTGACGGAATGGGGTGTTATCCGTCTGCGGGTGTGCTCCAATCCGACCCCCTCTTGATGGCGTCAGGCCCGACTACCGAGTGTCACGGCACTCGGTGTCTCGAGCGGCCTGAGATGACCCTGGCGTTACTTGGCGAGATGGTGCTGCCGAATTAAGTTGACCCGTTCTGCGTAGTGGGGAGCTAGGAGACCGCAGAGTGTCTCCTGCACTGTGATTTTAGCGATGAAATGACGACACCAAACGGGGCTGTATGCTTCAAGTCAAACGCAGTTGAACTGACTCTTTACTCAAAATGGGACACGCATTTAAACATCTCACACACAAAGGAGACATGCCCAGGCTTGAATGGGAACTCAATTTGCATACAATGGCATGCTTGCATCATCCGTTAACACACACACACAGAGCTAATGTACACAGAAATTAGCATACAATTGAATTTCAACACAGCCTTTCCCTCCTAGCAACCAAGGGGAAATATAATACCTTTAAATGCATCACACAATTACACATCTGAATCCACACTCATACAATACAGGATACATGGTAATACATCATACCAATAAAACCACATCTAGAAAAGGTATAACTGTTCATTTCAACCGAACAACTGAAAGAGTCTGAAATAAAGAAATGTCCCAGGCTGTTAGTTCTGGGGCTCGCTGGTCAGAGCCCCTATGTCCGTTCCATGACATTCCTCCCCCCTTCAAACGAGTCCGACGGACCCGGTTGGACCCACACGGGTCAAATAGGGGAAGTCGGGGAGCTTGGATCTCCGGGTTCCCGGGCCGATTGCCGGGATAGACCGTCGGCATTCCCGTTCTGTGGCCCGGGCAGTATTGGATAGAAAAGTTAAAAGGTTGGAGGGCCAGGCTCCACCGCAACAGGCGGCCATTCTCCCCCCCACCCGGTTGAGCCACCAGGGGGTTGTGATCCGTCATTACGGTGAAGGACCGCCCATACACATACGGCTGGAACTTTCGCAGGGCCCAAACCAAGGCCAGACATTCTTTCTCGACCGCTGCGTATCCCACCTCCCGGGGTAGGGTTTGCGGCTGATGTAAGCCACCGGATGATCCCCCCCGTCGTCCCCCACTTGGCTTAGTACGGCTCCCAGTCCGAACATCGATGCGTCGGTATGGACAATAAAGCGTTTGTTATAATTGGGAGCTGCCAAGAGGGGTGCTTGGGTTAGGGCGGTCTTCAGTTGTTGGAAGGCGGTTTCGCACTCCGGGGACCACAGGACTTGGCGGGGCAGGGTTTTCTTAGTCAGGTCGGTCAGGGGTTTGGCGAGGACGCTATAGTTGGGAACGAATTTCCGTAGTACCCTGCCGTGCCCAAGAAAGCGAGGACCTGAGTCTTGGTGATGGGGTGGGCCACTCCAGAATGGCTTCTATCTTGGCCGGTTCTGGACGCTGGGTTCCCCGACCCACCTGGTGGCCGAGGTACTGTACCTCGGACATCCCTATCCTACACTTCGCGGGTTAAGGGTCAGGTTGGCGTCCCTTATCCGAGCGAATACCACCCCCAGATGGTGAAGGTGTTCCTCCCAAGTCTGGCTGTAGATGGCGATGTCGTCCAGGTACGCGCAAGCGAATTCCTGGAGGCCATCGAGGAGGCGATCGATCAACCGCTGAAAAGTGGCCGGGGCGTTCTTCATCCCGAACGGCATGACCCGAAACTGGTACAGGCCGAACGGGGTGATGAAGGCCGACTTCGGGGTCGCCTCCTCTGCAAGGGGAATCTGCCAGTACCCCTTGCACAGATCTACCGTGGTCAAGAAATGCCCTGGGAGATCTGATCCAACAGCTCGTCGACTCGGGGCATGGGGTAAGCATCAGTGACAGTGCAGTCATTGAGCCTCCGGTAGTCGACACAAAACCGGGTGGTACCATCCTTTTTGGGGACCAGGACTACGGGCGAGGCCCATGGACTGGCAGAGGGCTCGACAACTCCCAGCTCCAGCATCTCCCGGATTTCAGCCCGCATGGATTTGCGTACTGTCTCCGGGAGTCTGTATGCCGGTTGCCGAAGGGGACGCTGGCCGGGGGTTTCCACCTGGTGCACGGCCCGGCTGGTGTAGCCAGGGAGTGCGGAGAAGAGCTCCCGGTGCTCTTGGAGCAGCTGCCTAGCCTGCTCCTGCTTATGGGGACCCAACCCTTACCCTAGCTGCACTTGTTCCACCCCTGAGGGCCGACCGTCTATCCCGGGAGGTCTACCAGGGGGAACTGTTCTGCCTCCTCGGTCGCAGGAGCGCAGATGGCAGATACCGTCTCGGGGCGCTCGTGGTATGCCTTCAGCATATTGACATGGAACGTCCGCTGGATCCTGGTGTCGGTACAGCTGACAACCACGTAGGTGGTCTCTCCCACTTGGGTGACCACCCGATAGGGGCCCTGCCAGGACGCCTGCAGCTTGTTCTGCCGCTGTGGTTTCAACACCAGGACCTTCTGCCCCACGAGAAACGAGCGGCTGCGGGCAGAGCGGTCGTACCATGCCTTCTGCTGGGCCTGGGCTGCCTGCATGTTCCCCTGAACCATCGCCGTGAGTTCGGTCAAGCGCTCTCGGAGCTCCAGGACGTAACTCACGGCGGGGAGCCCTTCGGCTTCCTGTCCCCCCTCCCACTGCGCCCGGACTAAGTCTAGGGGGCCTCGCACCCGTCGCCCGTACAGGAGTTCGAAGGGGGAAACCCGGTCGACTCTTGGGGGACCTCCCGGTAGGCAAATAACAGGTGGGGTAGGTATTTCTCCCAGTCTTTCCTCTCTTGGGTGTAAGCGCGGATGAGCTGTTTCAGGGTCCCATTAAACCGCTCGCACAGCCCGTTCGTCTGCGGGTGGTATGGGGCGCTGTGAAGCGCCTTAACCCCGCACAGACGCCAGAGCTGTTGGGTTAGCTCAGCGGTGAATTGGGAGCCCTGATCAGACAAGATTTCCTGAGGAAATCCTACCCTAGAGAACACCTGTAGGAGGCCATCGGCGACGGTGTCTGCCTGAATGTTAGACAGGGCCACCGCCTCCGGGTATCGGGTGGCGTAGTCCACCACGGTGAGAATATATCTCTTCCCGGTGGCGCTGGGGCGGGGTAAGGGACCAATTATGTCTACCACCACCCGACTAAAGGTTCTTGAATGATGGGCATGGGGTGAAGGGGGGCTTTCGGGTGGTCCCCAGTTTTCCCCGTTTTCTGGCAGGTCGGGCAGGTGCGGCAGTACTCCCGGACATCCTCACTAAGGCGAGGCCAGAAGAATGCTCGGGTTAACCGGTGTCGGGTCTTGGCCATTCCTAGATGGCCGGCGAGGGGAATGTCGTGGGCCAGTCTCAGGAGTTCCTTTCTGGGGGCCTGCGGTACTACTAGCTGTTTGTGGGGAGCCCGTGGTTTCTGAGCGTCTCCCCTATTGGTGTACCGATACAGTAGCCCATCTTCCCACTCAATGCTGTCGTCCCGTCCGTCGCCGGGACCCTGGCCGGCCCGGTCGCGGTACCTTTCTAGGGTGGGGTCAGTCTGGGTCTGGTGCCGGAGGGTGGCTGGAGAGCTCCACGTGAGGGGTGGTCGGGGGAGGAGGTGTGGGTTCGTCCGGTCGGGGGGAGGTCTGGGAGGCTTGGGGGGTTTGGGAGGTCGGAGAGGTCGGTTGGTCTCACCTGGGTCCCGACCGGAGTGCCTTGGTCGATCCGGTGGCTTTGTTGCCGGGTGGTCACGGGCGGCCGCGTAGGCTGATACCAAGCGTCCCAGGTCGTTCCCCAGGAGGATTTCTGCCGGTAGTTGGTCGAGTAACCCCACCCCACGGATCCCTCCCCCGACCCCAATCCAAATGGACTCGGGCGGTAGCGAGTCGGAGCACCTTGCCTCCGGCTACGCGAACAGCGACGGTGCGGTCCAGCCGGTCCTTTCGGGGAATCAGGTGAGGCCGGACAAGCGTGATGGTAGCGCCGGAGTCGCGGAGACCTTCGGCGGCCCGCCCGTTAATCCATACCGCCTGTCTGTGGTGTTGGCGGTTGTCGGCGGATGCAGCCTGCACTGGATCGGCCTCATGCAGCATCCCCCATTCCTCCTGTGGGTCCCAGTATGGGGATTCCTCCTGGTAACAATGAGCCGCGGGTGGGGCTCGGATGGGGCCCCGCGGAAGGGGCGGCTGGTTGGGGCAGTTCTGGCGGTAGTGGCCCATCTGGCCGCACCCATAACAACGGATGGTAGCCGTGGAAGGGGCCCGGTTTGGGACCCGGGGTGCGGGCCAGCGTTGTTGTTGGCTCCGGCCGGGAGGTGGGGGTGTGGCACGGGGAGGTGGTAGGGTGGATCGGGAGGGTGGAGGTCGTTCCCCCCCGTGGGACGTGCGCGTGTCCGTATACTCATCGGCCCAGGTGGCCGCTTGCTGCACCGTCTGGGGCTTCTTGTCCCTCACCCACTCCCGCACGGCCGGGGCGGTGTGGTCGAAAAACTGCTCGAGAAGAACAGCTGAGTGACTTCTTCGAGGGTTCGAGCCTTGCTTCCGGCGAACCAGGTCTTCATGTCCCGTTGCAGCCGGTGCGCCCACTCCACATGGGTAGTACCGTGGGGCCGCCGGGAATTTCGGAATTTCATCCGGCTGGCTTCGGGGGTGATGGCAAAACGGACCAGCAGGGTTTGTTTCACCTGTTCGTAGTCCCGGGCTTCTTCGTCTGGGACAGTCCTGTAGACCTCCGCAGCCCGCCCTGTTAGTTTACATGCCAGGATCCCAACCCAAGCGGCCCGTTGAACCTCGTGTAGTTGGCACGAGCGTTCAAAGTCCTGGAGGAAACTTTCTATTTCCTCCTCTGCCTCGTTGAAGCTCTTGAAGGCCTGGAAGGGCACCTTCCGTGCTGTTGGTCTTTCCCAGTTGGGGTTTCCTCCCTGTTGGTACTGGATTTCCACCAGCCGTATCTCATGTTGGCGCACCCGCTCCTGCTCTTCTTCATGGGTGATGTCCGGACGAAGTTCTGGAAGGTGGCTTCTGTCGGCGTGGCTCCGCAAGCCGCTGCCCGCTGCTGTACCTTCCTCTGTAAGGAGTTTTCAGGGCTGGACGCCTGAGCTACGATCGGTGGTGAGGTTGCGGGCAGGTCCCTGGTCTGCTGATCCAGGGCCGCCACTTCTTTTACCAGGGCATCCTTGCTCTTTGAGCCCACGGTTCCTCCACGGTCCTCCAGCATGCCCCGCAGTGTGTCCCTTTCATAATTGGCATATGCTGCCATGATGAGGGTCTTCTGGGGGTGCAGAGAGCTATCCTCACCGCTTGCCACCAGTGTGACGGAATGGGGTGTTATCCGTCTGCGGGTGTGCTCCAATCCGACCCCCTCTTGATGGCGTCAGGCCCGACTACCGAGTGTCCCGGCACTCCGCATCTCGAGCGGCCTGAGATGACCCTGGCGTTACTTGGCGAGATGGTGCTGCCGAATTAAGTTGACCCGTTCTGCGTAGTGGGGAGCTAGGAGACCGCAGAGTGTCTCCTGCACTGTGATTTTAGCAATGAAATGACGACACCAAACGGGGCTGTATGCTTCAAGTCAAACGCAGTTGAACTGACTTCTTTACTCAAAATGGGACACGCATTTAAACATCTCACACACAAGGAGACATGCCCAGGCTTGAATGGGAACTCAATTTGCATACAATGGCATGCTTGCATCATCCGATTACACACACACACAGAGCTAATGTACACAGAAATTAGCATACAATTGAATTTCAACACAGCCTTTCCCTCCTAGCAACCAAGGGGAAATATAATACCTTTAAATGCATCACACAATTACACATCTGAATCCACACTCATACAATACAGGATACATGGTAATACATCACACCAATAAAACCAAATCTAGAAAAGGTATAACTGTTCATTTCAATACGCACAACCGAAAGAGTCTGAAATAAAGAAAAAGGTCTTTGAAATGTCCCAGGCTGTTAGTTCTGGGGCTCGCTGGTCAGAGCCCCTATGTCCGTTCCATGACAAACAGCACGTGGAAGACAATGTTATCCAGTCATTGGGACAGGCAGTCAGCAACAAGGTGCATGTGACTTTAGACACGTGGTCCAGCAAGCATGGACAGGGTCGTTACATTTCCTTCACGGCACACTGGGTAACTCTGATTGCAGCTGGGAGGGATCCAAGACGGGGCTCTGTGCTGGAGCTTGTTCATCTACCACACCTCCAGAAAGCTGCTTGTATGAGGTCTGTCTGCTCTACCACCCCACCTCTCCCTTTCCTCCTCAGTCCTTCTCTGTCTCTGGCGAAGTGGCAGTTAACCGATGCCTGACAGGGTCTACGCAATGGCTCAAGCAAATAGAAGCCATACTGTGCTTGAGCTGGTTTGTTTAGGGGACAGGAGCCACACCGGGCCAGAAATTCTGTCAGCTCTGCAGGGCCAGGTGCAGAGATGGTGAACACCACGCCAGCTTGAGCTGGGAATGATCGTCTGTGATAAGCAGCAACCTTCTCTCCGCCCTATGCAAGGGTAAATTGACGCATGTACCATGCCTAGCACACGTCCTAAATCTAGTGGTACAGCGTTTCCTAACCAAGTACCAGGGCTGCCAGAGCTTCTCAGCCAGGCCAGAAAAGTCTGCAGCCACTTCAGATGGTCATTCCCAGCAAGCGTTCGCCTGGCAGAAATTCAAAGAGAATTCCACCTTCCCACAAACCGTCTGATCTGTGACATGCCCACCAGGTGGAACTCGACATTAGCAATGCTGCAGCGTCTGCACAAGCAGCAGAGGGCCATCAACGAGTACCTGTGTGAGTATGGCACAAGGACAGGTTCAGGTCAACTTGGTTTTTCCCCCCCGCAGTGGCTGATGGTCAAGGATGCATGTACTGTACTGTCACCATTTGAGGAGGCAACGAGGATGGTGAGCAGGGACAGTGCATGCATCAGTGACACAATTCCTTTAGTGTTCCTGCTGTAGCACACTCTGCGGGGAATTATAGATGTGGCTCTAGAGGCAGAGCAGCGGGAGGAAGAGGAGGCCTTCCCTAGCTCTCAAGGCCTGAGTCTTTCCGCAGACAGCATTCCAGCGGGTCCTACTCAGATCAGACAGGAGGAGGAAGAGGAGGAATATTTAAGTAGTGGGGGCATTGAAGGTGGGGATTCCTCAAGAGAGGGTTTTGTGTGCCCAGAAACAGAACAGCTAGTGCATGGCTGGGAGGAGGAAGTGCACGATATGGTCATCCTCATTGACCAGGAAGACTCGGAAGCTAATGCCACCTCCAACCTACGCTGCATGGGCTCCCTAATAATGCAAAGCCTGCTAAAGGACCCCAGGATTCGTGCTATCAAGGAGAGGGATCATTACTGGCTGGCAACCCTTCTTGATCCACGATAAAAGGGTAAAGTTGCAGAGCTCAACCTGCCCGCACAGAGGGAGCACAGGATGAAAAAACTTGAGGACGCTCTAAAGCGACACTTGTGTAACACCTTTCCAGTCACTGGTAGATTACCAAGTGCTGACACAAGTGCTTCTGAGGCTGCGGATGATCAGAGGAATAGTGGTGAAGGCCAGGGCCGCTTGACTGATGCATTTTTAAATTTTTGTAGTCCACGACGCCCAGGGACGTCAAATGTAGGCACCCATTGCCAGCGTCTTCACCATATGATGCAGGACTACCTAGGGGCAAGGGCAGACCTGGATACCTTTCCAGCAGATGATCCACTGGCTTACTGGGTGTTGAGATTGGATCACTGGCCAGAACTTAGCCAATATGCTATGCAGCTACTAGGTTGCCCTTTATCCAGTGTGCTTTCTGAAAGGACGTTCAGTGCCGCTGGAGGTTTTGTCACAGACAAAAGAGTGCGTCTGTCCACCGACTCTGTAGACCGGCTGACATTTATAAAAATGAATCAGTCCTGGATCAGCAGCTATCAACCCCCTGATGCTGACGTAACGGAATAGATCGGGGATGTCTTCTGCATTCACATAACCTCCAGCACTGAACTCTTCCACAATACCACAAAAGGGTTACGGTATGAATGCACTTGCTGCCATGAAAGGCGCAATATTTGGCTGCACTGACGCCTGTGCCACATTTATATCATTTTAATTTTTTGAACCGCAGGGTCCAACCCTGCACTCTTGCACAATACCACAAAAGGGTTACGGTGTGAAGGCACTAGCTGCCATGAATGGCACAATATCTGGGTGCACTGACGCCTTGACCAGAATCATATCTTTTTATTATAGGACCACATGGTCCACCCCTGCATTCTTCCACAATACTACAGAGGGGTTACTGTATGATGATACTTGCCTGCCTGGCACCAAAGACACAAAGTGCACTGTCGCCCATTATCAGATAAAAAACTTTTCAATATAGGACCACATGGTCCTCTCCAAAGTTCACTGATGCCCATTACCAGATAAAGAACTTTTCAATATAGGACCACATGGTCCACCCCTGCATTCTTCCACAATACTACAGAGGGGTTACTGTATGATGATACTTGCTGGCCTGGCAGTCTTGCACCAAACGCAGAATATCTGGGTGCACTGACGCCTTTACCAGATGCATATCTTTTTAATATAGGACCGCAAGGTGCACCCCTGCATTCTTCCACAATACCACAGAGGGGTTACTGTATGATAGTACTTGCAGGCCTGGCACCAAAAGCACAATATTTGGGTGCACTGCCACTGACGCCTGTATTAGATTCATATCCTCAGAGGGGTTACGGTGTGACGGCACTGTTGGGGACGTTAAAGGACCAATTTTGAAGCACCTATTGTTACTTTCATCCAAAGCCTGCATAAGTTTCACAATAATTTAGCCAAAAAAATCAGTAAACTTTTTCTGCGTGTCCGAAAATGTCTCCTCTTTTCATACAGACTGCCGCCCCAAGCAGTTGTTTATGGATAGATTAAAGGAAAAGCATTTACCGTCATTTGCAACATCATTTTTTTGTTTTTAAGTGTTTCTATACATCCTACAAATCCACCATTTCACGGGCAGGTTATGGGGACCTCCTAGGCACGATATTTGAAGGAATTTTTCGTTTTTATTTTTAACCCTTATTTCATGGAAAACTCACTGTCCCTTTAATAACGTATTTTTTTTTAACTTTTTGTCCTTGTTTCCTGTCCCCCAGGACACTACCCGGACCCCCATACACCTTCTATGGCAAATATGTAGCATATATGCCCTCTTGGAGGGCACTCTAAAAACCGAATTTTCAGCCCCATTGACTTGCATGGGGTTCGGGTTCGGACCCGAACATTTGAAAAAATTCAGGTTCGGGCCCGAACCGAGCTCAGGGGGTGTTCGGCTCATCTCTACTTTCTAGCAAAGATAAGGTTATGCAACTGGTCAAAGCCACTCCTAGGACAATGCTGTTTTGGGTTTGCTGAACCCTCATCAGCTAGGAGGTAGACATGACCAGTTGAAGTGGATGCTTGGACCGTAGGGTAAATTAGTGTCTACATGGGTTGTGGTGGAGGACTAAAAGTGAGATAAAAAGCCTCCACACTATAATAAGTGTGTTTATTATTGCAGAAGCCACCTGCACACCATAGCAATTCAAAGAATTGCATCCCAAAGTTCCTGTGCCACATTCCCCATATGCAGCAAGGAACTCTGGGTAGGATATGCAAATGACCTCTGTCTCACTTTTATTTATCCTGGATCTGTTATTACACAGAACCAGGGCTGGACTGATACAAAAAAATTGGCCGTGGACTCCATCCACTAGAGTGGCCCACTCCGATTATGCAAACATGCAGGGCCGCATTAAGGTCTCTATGGGCGGAGCTAATGATTTTGTTTGGATTTTTTGGTGTTTAGTGAAATGATAACATATTTTATATTGCGTGCAAGTTATGTGCTTTGTGTTCCCCTACATTTCGTCGCTCTTCATTGATTCCATCCACAGTATTAGAACACGTTAAATGTCATAGCAGCGCAGAGCAGCACTGGCTCCGTTAATAACAAAATAACGACTGGGAGTATTTCAATACTTTAACTAGATAATTAGCCATTTCAATTATTTATTTATTTATTTATAAAGGATTTTACCAGGAAGGATACATTGAGATTTCTCTCGTTTTCAAGTATGTCCTGGGTACAAGAACATTGAGTGGTTACAGAAATACAAAATAGTAAAATGCAAGATATTAACACAAAGCCAAAAATATACAGATTAACAGAAAAATAAATATGTAGGAAATAAAGTCATTATGTTACATGTTTACAGGTGCATTCCGTATTGAGGTATGTTAATAGGGAACTCTTAAGGGACTTTAGACTGGGGGAAGATTTGATGGCGTCTGGGAGGTTATTTCATATTTGCGGTGCTCTGTAGGAAAATGAGGATCGAGCCACTTTCTTTTTGTATTGCTGTATTGCAAGTAAGGTGCTGGTCCTAGATCTGAGGTTATAGAATGAGGGAACTGCTGGGGCAATCCTATTCAGGTAGGGTGGTACCTTCCCAGAAAAGCTCTTAAACACCAGGTTGGAAAGGTGAAGGGTGGGTGTAGATTCCAGCAATTGCCAGTTTAGTTCTTTTAACATGTCACAATGGTGGGTCATGCAGTTACATTGTAGCACAAAGCGGCAGAATGAGTTATACAGTGTAGTGTAATGTATTGTGTTTTGCCTATGTTTCTTTTTGAGCCATCCTGACCACCGTAGTTAGTCTTCCTGATCCCCCCCCCCTCCATTTTGTGTTCAGTTATAGATTAAACATCTACAGGAGCACAGCTCTGTTTTGAAGCTCTGTGTCTGTCACATTACTTTACATGGTGTCAGAAGTCTGTCTGGAACAGATCTCACGCTTACTATGGCATTATCGCAGTTTGAACACCCCAAGATTGACTGGGAAGCTCCAGACTTGTACCAAGAGTTTGAAAGATTTCGCAGCCACGTCTCCTTTGTGTTTGATGGACCGCTCTCAGAACAAACACTGAAGCAGCGCACAGGTTGGTTGGGAACGTGGATTGGCGAGCAGGGCAGAGAGATATATAAAATGCTACCCTGGGAGAAAGGGGAGAAGGATGATCCATCTAAAGTACTGGATAAATTTGCCAGCTATATAAGGCCAAGAAAGAATAAGAGAATTGCCAGACACCGCTTTAAGCAGAGAAAAACAAGGAGTCACTGAGGGATTTGACCACTTTGTGAAGGATTTAAGACTCCTGCTAATGGATTGCGAGTATGCTGATCCAGATGATATGTTAATCGATACAATAATCGCTGGAATCAAAGAAAAGCGCGTCCAGGAGAGACTCTTAGACAAAGGGGAAGATCTAACACTACCAAAAGCAATTGAAATTGCCCAACAGTTTGAACTGTCACAGAAGCAAATTACAATAATCAGAGAAGAAGAATCTCAAGTGCAAGCAATAAAGGTGAATACACAATTCCAAACTGCAAATAAAAAAGCCTATCTACAAAATCAGCCAAAATCTGTGCAGAAAGACATGAATACTTACCGGACATACAACTGTTTAAATTGTGGAAAAGATCCCCAGCATAAGTGGACCGAGGGCAGATGTCCAGCGAAAGGTTCTGTCTGCTCGTACTGCCACAAACCAAACCACTGGGTGGCAGTGTGTCGCAAAAGGTCAGTAAACACAGTTAGTATGCAGCAGCAATCAGAAACTGAGGATGAGGAGGTACTGGGCATAAATCTCACACGAACGGATGAGCACTATGATGACAAATGGACTGCGGACATTGAAATCCTGTCTCGGCAAGTGCCATTCAGAATTGATACTGGTGCAAAGTGCAACACATTGACTTTAAGTAATTATCAGACACTCCCGCATGTAGGTGAGCTTAAACGCTCTAATCGAGTGCTAAAGTCCTACTCTAACCACAGGCTGAAGCCCATAGCTGCGGTGGACCTTCTAATCAAATTCAAGAATACAGAGATACCAGCAGAATTTGAGATTGTGGACATTTTGCAAGAAAATGTGCTTAGTGGCGCAACAGCAGAAGCCTTAGGTTTAGTGATGCGGCTCCATGCGCTGCAGCCTACTATGAAAAGCAACACACGACACTCTATCCAAGTGGCAACAACAGGACCTCTGCCAGTTGGGCTAGATGATTACCCAGAACTGACTCGCACTACTGGAACCTTGCCGGGCAAGTACACAATCAAAATTGATCCTGAAGCACAAGGTGTGGTTCATCCTGTCCGCCGTCAACCAGCTGCACTGAGAAATAAGATACTAGAGAAACTACAGGAGATGGTTAAAGATGGCTACATCACCAAAGTTAACCAACCAACCGAGTGGGTGAGTTCTATGGTGGCAGCTGTGCGTAATGGCAAAATAAGAATCTGTATTGACCCGAGCGACTTAAATAAAGTCATTAAGAGGGAACATTACCTAATGCGCACCATCGACGAGGTAGTCTCTACAATACCTGGTGCTAAAGTTTTCTCTGTTTTGGATGCAAAATCTGGGTTCCTACAAATAGAATTGGATGAAGCGTCATCATTCCTGACAACCTTCAACACGCCCATTGGCAGATTTAGGTGGCTTAGGCTTCCTTTTGGTCTAAAATGTGCACCTGAAATATTCCAGCGTATTATGGACGAAATGCTTGAGGGTATTAGCGGCGCAATCAGTGTGATGGATGACATTCTCATTGCGGCCCCTTCAGTACCGAAACATGATGAGATTCTCCGTAAGGTAATTCAGAGAGCCACAAGCTACAACCTGAGTCTCAACTTTGATAAATGCCACGTCAAGCAATCTTCTGTGCCCTATGTAGGACACCTGATAACAGCAGATGGCCTGAAGGCAGACCCTGCAAAAATAGAGGCTGTGAAATCCATGCCAACACCAAGAGACGAGGATGGTGTCCGTCGCTTCTTAGGGTTTGTCACCTACCTCTCGAAAATTCCTGCCCAATCTCAGCGAAGTTGATGCACCTCTGAGACAACTTCTTAAAACTGATGTGGAATTTGCCTGGCAGCCAGCTCAACAACAAGCCTTTGACACACTCAAAGACATGTGCACTGAGTCTCCTGAGCTACAATTTTTTGATCCATCCAAGTCTGTCGAAATTTTCTGTGATGTCAGCAGCAACGGCCTCGGTGCAGTATTGTTGCAGGACAGCCACCCCATTGCCTTTTTTGTCCAGGTCACTAACAGACACTGAAACTCGTTATGCGCAAATCGAGAAGGAGATGCTGTCAATTGTTCATGCATGTGTCAAGTTTCATAATTACATATTTGGAAACCACGTAACCGTCTACAATGACCATAAGCCTCTGGAGGATATTTTTAGGAAGCCATTGCTCTCTACCCCCATGCGCATTCAGAGGATGCGCCTTCGCTTGCAGTGGTATGATCTCACCGTTAAGTACAGACGGGGCAAAGATATGGAACTGCCAGATACGCTGTCGAGAGCCCAGTTACCTGTGAACAAGCCTGAGATGGAAGGCTTAGAGTGCGTCTCCATGCTTCATTTTGTTTCAGTCAGTGAGCAGAAATACTCAGAGCTGCAGAACTGCACAAGAGAAGAGCTCAGCTGTCTTCAAAGGATAATCCGGCAAGGCTGGCCAGACCACAGGCATGATCTCCCTAATGAACTACAACCATACTGGGACTTGCGAAGCCAGCTTGTTGTCTCCGATGGTGTTGTGTACAAAGGCCTGCGTATAGTGGTTCCCCCTTCTATGCAAGCTCACATGTTGAAGCTCATACATCAGTCCCACTTGGAATAGTGAAGAGCAAGCAGAGAGCCCGTGAGGTCCTATACTGGCCAGGTATGAGCTCTGTAATTGAACAAATGGTAAAGAACTGTGGCAAGTGTGCAGACTTCCAGAATAAACTGCCAAGACAACCCCTACGTCCAACAGAAACCCCCAGTTTTCCCTTTGAAGAAGTAGCCTCGGACCTGTTTGAGTTCGAAGGGACCCATTACATTCTGCTGGTGGATTACTACTCAAAGTTCATCGAAGTGGACACGCTGAAGAATCTACATTGTCGCAGTATCATAGAAAAGCTGAAGGCTCAGTTTAGCAGGCATGGGATCCCTGTCATCCTTCGAACAGACAATGGCCCTCAATATGCAGCAGAGGAATTTAAGGTGTTCTGCCAAAGTTATGGAATTACTCACAGAACTTCGTCACCCCACACACCACATTCCAATGGTGAAGCCGAGCGTGCAGTCCAGACTGTTAAAAAACTTTGGGCCAAAGCGTCAGACAAACACCTTGCACTGCTTGATTACAGGACAACTCCACTGGATTCTGTAGGCTTTTCGCCTGCTCAACTGCTGATGGGCAGGCGGCCCCGAAATAGCCTGCCTACTGCTCGTCTGCTGCTCGCACCTGCAGCTTATGATCCCATCAAAGTCAAACAGCGCCTAGACAGAAGCAAATGCATTCATAAATTCTACTATGACCATAAAAGAGCAAGTGGCCCCCGTGCTGAATTGAAGCCTGGAGATGAAGTTCGGATGCAGCCGCACCCAGGCAGTAACAGGTGGTTGCCTGGAGTAGTAGTGAGGTCTCACGATGCCCCTCGATCCTATATTGTAGAAAGTGGAAATAAGGAATACCGTCACAACGTCCAGCACCTTCGTAAGAGCACACCAGATGCCAATGACTCCCGTCACAGACTTATCAATGATCATTGGGCTGAGTGTAACGTTGGGGGCTTCCAGCCCTACCTGTGTGCTTGAGGACAGCAAGTCTGATGCTGCTCGCTGACCACTGCCTGGTTTAAATGGAGACAGGCAGGGAGGTGATTGCATGAGGTGTGGCTTGAGTGGGGGGCGTGGTCTGGTGAAGGTCTTTTAAAAACCCTCAGTTAGTTTCAGAAGTTGCCAGATCGTGGTTATCCATACCTGAGCTCCTTGTACCTGTCTGCTATATTGATTTAACCTGTTATTGACCTCTGCTTGTGTTCTGACCATTCTGCCTTCTGTTGCCCTAGACTATTTACTTGTACTACGCTACTGCTCTGATACCGACCCGGCTATTCCATTTGACCATTCTGAACTCTGTATTCCTGATTCTGGCTCGGCTGACTCCTCTCCGTATTGTTAACCCTTTTCTGTCTAGCTAGTTTACCTGGCCAATTCTAAGGACCAGACAGATAGGGATCATTCACAGCTACACTGTTGGTAGCTTCTGGGTTTTGTGGAGTGTTGGGGGTTAAGTACTGCGTGGTGGGATCCGGGAACCGTGACATTACGATCTGGCCAATATGGATCCCGCAGATTTAACACAGCACTTGGCTACCTTTGTATCCAGACAGGATGAGCAGGATCATAGGATGGATCAGTTTGCCATTGCCTTACAAACTATCCTGAATCGTACTGCACACCTGGAACCAGTTGGGGTTGCACCCCTGCCTGCTATACCTGTGCCCCCTGTCGTTCAGACATCCCAGGTACACATGACCGCTCCTATGAGGTTTGACGGTACTCCCTCTGAGTGCCGGGGATTTTTGGTCCATGTGGATATCCATTTTAAATTAAATCCACAAATGTTTTTCTCTGACATTTCCAAAGTGGGGTTTATTATTAACCATCTGTCTGGCAGAGCGTTGACATGGGCGACTCCTTTATGGGAGGCAGAAAGACCTATTGTACGGGATTATAAAGAATTCATAGCCGAGTTACAACGTACATTTAATCCTACCAGAAAGGCCACGATAGCCGGCAAATCCTTGTTCCGCATACGTCAAGGGAACAGGACTGTGTCTGATTATGCCATAGAATTTAAAACCTTAATTTCTGATGTGAACTGGACAAATGAGACACTGGTTCTGGCTTTTATGGAGGGGGTTATCAGAGTCGTTGATGCATGAATTAGCTCCACGTAAACTACCTGAGGTATTGTGTGAACTCATTGATTACTGTATAGATCTGGATAATCAGATAAGGGATAGAAGGACTCCAAGAGAGAGACCCAAGAGACCGTTACCTAGGTTGGCCCCTGTCTTTCAAGCACCACCCAGAGAGTTATCTCCTCCCTCAGAGCCTATGCAACTAGGCCGTACTAGGCTTACAGAGGAGGAGAGAACAAGGCGTTTTCGTGAGGGATTGTGCCTGTATTGTGGTTGGAGGGACATGTACGATTTCAATGTCCTACTCGCCCTAAGATACATGATAAGCCGGAAAACTACCGCACCTAAGGCAGCTGAGGAGACAGGCCTTGGTGTGACATGCATGTCTCCTATCAAAGACACCAAACTTATGTTACCAGTATCCTTGGCTTGGGAGACCAAGACCACACATAATACCGCTTTTGTGGATTCTGGGGCTGCTGGTAACTTTATTGATGTTAACTACGCTTCTTCCATTTCTCTACCTCTGGTTGTAAGAGAGACACCCTTAGCCGTTGAAGCCATAGATGGCAGGCCGTTATCCTGCCCTAGGATTACTCACGATACGGTTACAGTAGTTCTTACTACTGGTCTCTTGCATAAAGAAAAGATCATATTCCAAGTTATCCACTCACCTTCCAATCCTGTTGTACTTGGTTTCCCCTGGTTAGTGGAACACAATCCCGTTATTGATTGGGTTAAAGGAGAGATACTGTCTTGGAGTTCTGCATGTTTTGAGACTTGTTTAATACCCATTCAGCATGTCGGTGCCCTGAACACACCCACAGCCCCTCCATTGTCTACTGAAGTTCCTGAACAGTATGCGGATCTCAGGGCTGTATTTGATAAGAGAGAGGCAGAGAAACTACCCCCACATAGACCATATGATTGTGCTATTGATATTCATCCGGGTACCATGCCTCCTCGAGGCAAAGTATATCCTCTTTCCATAAAGGAGAACCAAATTATGGAGGAGTACATCAAGGAGAATTTGGAGAGAGGTTTTATCCGACGTTCCTCTTCTCCAGCAGGGGCTGGATTCTTTTTTGTGTCGAAAAAAGAAGGAGATTTACGCCCGTGTATTGATTATAGGGGGCTTAACAAGATCACCATTAAGAACGTGTACCCTATCCCTCTCATATCGGAACTGTTCGACAGGTTAAGGGGTTCAGCAGTATACACTAAACTTGATTTAAGAGGAGCTTACAATTTGATACGCATAAAAGAGGGGCATGAGTGGAGAACAGCATTTAACACCAGGAGTGGGCATTATGAATACTTGGTCATGCCTTTCGGTCTTTGTAATGCTCCAGCGGTATTCCAGGATTTTATTAATGATGTGCTCAGAGATTTCTTGCAAACCTTTGTTATAGTATACCTAGACGATATATTGATTTACTCTCCCGATCTGAAAACCCACCATGCACATGTCAGACAGGTATTAGCTAAATTACTGGACAATGGTCTTTATTGCAAACTAGAGAAGTGTTTATTCGACATTACTACTGTGAAATTCCTTGGGTACATTATCACTCCAGAAGGTTTTGAGATGGATCCTTCTAAACTCACGGCCATCTCAGAATGGCCTCTTCCTCAAGGTCTCAAAGCCATACAGAGTTTCTGGGGTTTTCTAACTATTATAGGAGATTTATCAAGAATTATTCCGCTATAGCCTCTCCTATCATTAATATGACACGTAAAGGTCTGAAGTACCAGATCTGGTCTTCTCAATCTAAACAAGCATTCGAAGCCCTCAAACAGGCTTTTACTTCCGCTCCCGTGTTACGGCATCCTGATCCAGGATTCCGTTTATTCTTGAGGTTGATGCTTCTGAGATAGGCATTGGGGCTGTCCTGTCTCAAAGAGAATCTCCAGGGAAACCACTACATCCTTGTGGGTTCTTTTCAAGAAAATTATCACCAGCAGAACGCAATTATGATATTGGCAACAGAGAATTGCTTGCTATTGTGTCTGCCCTGTCAGAGTGGAGACATTTGTTGGAAGGTACTCTTGATCCTTTATTGATAATCACTGATCATAAGAACCTTACGTACATCGGGGATGCTAAACGTTTGAACTCGAGACAGGCCAGGTGGTCATTGCTACTGTCTCGGTTTAATTTTGTATTGACTTACAGACCAGGTGACCGCAATGTAAAGGCTGATGCCTTATCTCGTCAATATGACCCATATGAATCTAATACACAAGACCACAATCCTATAGTTCCTCCTGAACGTATTGTGGCTTCCACAGTCTTGTCTGTCTCCTCGCCTTTCCTGGAACGCCTCCAGGCAGCTCAAGTGGGGGCTCCACCTGACAAGCCTCCAGATATGTTGTTTGTACCTGAAAAGGAAAGACAAGAATTACTCATAATGTTTCATGATTCTAAACCAGCAGGTCATCCTGGTATTACTAAGACTCTTACCAGTATCTCCAGACAGTTCTGGTGGCCCACCATGCGACAGGACGTACGCCTGTTTGTTTTGGCTTGTCAAATCTGTGCCAGAAGCAAAACCAGTAAAACCTTGCCTGTCGGTCTATTGCAGCCTTTACCCACGCCTAAGAGGCCTTGGTCTCATCTATCTATGGATTTTATTGTGGACTTGCCGAAGTCCAAGGGTCATACTGTGGTTCTGACAGTTGTAGACCGCTTCTCCAAAATGGCTCATTTTGTCCCTTTACCTAAGCTTCCTACAGCCAAAGAACTGGCGGTTGTCTTTGCTAGAGAGATTGTACGAATACATGGGTTCCGTCTGAAATAGTCTCTGACAGAGGAGCTCAGTTCGTCTCTCGTTTCTGGAGGGTTTTCTGTGCGGAGATGGGGGTGCGATTGGCCTTCTCTTCAGCATACCATCCACAAACCAATGGGGCAGCAGAGAGGGCAAATCAGGGTCTCGAGCAGTACATACGTTGCTTTACCACACAACAACAAGACAATTGGTCGGAGTTGTTGCCCTGGGCTGAGTATGCACGTAATAACGCCGTTAATGAGACCACTGGCCACTCTCCTTTTTCTGCTATCTATGGTTTTTTCCTCCGGCTCTACCGCTTCAGTTTAATGAACAGGCCATCCCGGCTCTCGATGACCATCTCACTCAACTACAAGAGATTTGGAGACAGATTCGCGTAAATATGGAGCGCAATGTTGCTGTCCAGAAACGCAAGGCTGACAGGCATAGGTTACAAGCTCCCTCCTATAACGTGGGGGATAGAGTTTGGTTGTCTACTAGGAACGTGAAGTTACGGGTGCCTTCTATGAAAATGGC
This sequence comes from Leptobrachium leishanense, assembly GCA_009667805.1. Lineage (NCBI taxonomy): Eukaryota > Metazoa > Chordata > Amphibia > Anura > Megophryidae > Leptobrachium > Leptobrachium leishanense. Next base: position 60,803 of record RXON01005217.1, read on the forward strand.
ACCTCGGTTTATCGGTCCATATAAGATCATTCGCCGCGTTAACCCTGTGGCTTATGCTCTTGCCCTTCCTAAACATCTTCGCTTGCACAACGTCTTTCACACCTCCCTACTGAAACCTTTGTTGTGTAACAGGTACACGCGGTCGTTCCTCCTCCTCCACCTGTTCAGGTTGATGGTGAATCGGAGTATGAGGTTAGGAGGGTTTTGGATTCTAGGCTGTGCAGGGGTGTTCTGCAGTACTTGTCGATTGGGTGGGCGGGCTATGGCCCGGAAGACCGGTCCTGGATTCCAGCTTCCGACATGTCTGCCTCTAGGTTGGTCAGGGCGTTCCATGCCTCGCACCCCGATCGCCTGGTGGTCGTATTGCCGCTCGTCCTGTTGGTCGTCCGGTGGCCTCCCGTGGAGAGGGGGGTACTGTAACGTTGGGGGCTTCCAGCCCTACCTGTGTGCTTGAGGACAGCAAGTCTGATGCTGCTCGCTGACCACTGCCTGGTTTAAATGGAGACAGGCAGGGAGGTGATTGCATGAGGTGTGGCTTGAGTGGGGGCGTGGTCTGGTGAAGGTCTTTAAAAACCCTCAGTATAGTTTCAGAAGTTGCCAGATCGTGGTTATCCATACCTGAGCTCCTTGTACCTGACTGCTATATTGATTTAACCTGTTATTGACCTCTGCTTGTGTTCTGACCATTCTGCCTTCTGTTGCCCTAGACTATTTACTTGTACTACGCTACTGCTCTGATACCGACCCGGCTATTCCATTTGACCATTCTGAACTCTGTATTCCTGATTCTGGCTCGGCTGACTCCTCTCCGTATTGTTAACCCTTTTCTGTCTAGCTAGTTTACCTGGCCAATTCTAAGGACCAGACAGATAGGGATCATTCACAGCTACACTGTTGGTAGCTTCTGGGTTTTGTGGAGTGTTGGGGGTTAAGTACTGCGTGGTGGGATCCGGGAACCGTGACACTGAGTTGATGGAGCCAGTGAGTGCCGAGGAGCCGAGCCTGTTTGGAACATACCAACTCCAGCCAAGAATCTGCTCCAGTACCACAGACTGCTAAGGGAATGACGTCAACCGGGCGTGACATCACCAGGGCTAGGCAGAGTTGTGAAACTCCGGACCGGCTTCCTTGTGCCAGAACATCGTAGCAAACGCGAATGGCGACAGCAGGTGCCAATAACTGTTCCAGTTCACTTGCTTATGTACAATGGTGCACTGTTCTGGATGATATGTTATCGTTTGAGTCTCGTTTAAAATGTGCTAGCCTTTCCTTTGTTCTTTTGAGGGATGCAAGTTTTCTGTTTATGTGAATTGAGAAGTTTAAAGAAATATCACCGATTTTAATATTTGCGATATCTATACCTGTATCCCAAGTGACTATGCTAGTTAAGGGTTTGTTTTATACTTACGAAGGGAGATGTAATGTATTGTGTTTTGCCTATGTTTCTTTTTGAGCCATCCTGACCACCGTAGTTAGTCTTCCTGATCCCTCCCCCCCGTCCATTTTGTGTTCAGTTATAGATTAAACATCTACAGGAGCACAGCTCTGTTTTGAAGCTCTGTGTCTGTCACATTACTTTACAGTAGTAAGTTTCTGGAGGTGTGTTTGAGGGGCCGCTGCATACACTACATCTCTGTATTCAATGGCTGGCATAAGCATTTGTTGTACAATCTGCTTCCTTACCGTAGGGCTCAGGCAGGATGAGAGTTTTTCGATGTGGGGGCCAAAAGATAGATTTGGATCTAACCACATACCTAGATATTTGAGAACAGTGACTGTAGTCAGCGTGTCATTTGATCTTGTCCCCACACATAGATGGGGTGTTTGCAATTTGTGTAGTTTAGGTGCGGTTCCAAAGAGCATTGTAACAGTTTTGTCAGTATTTAGAAAAAGTTTGTTATCTGCGATCCACTTTTCTACCCCCGTGAATTGTTCTTGCAGCACTGCCTCCAGCTGCAGGATATTTGGTTGGCTGGTATAGATTACAGTCTCGTCTGCGTACATGTGTACAGTTGAGGCTTTGCAGACATTGGGCAGATCATTTATGAATATTGTGAATAGCAGGGGCTGAGTATCGAGCCTTGGGGTACACTGCACGTGACTGGGAGGGGAAGGGAAGTGCTGTAAGAAATGGACACATATTGCGACCGATCAGACACATATGATTGAAACCAGGTTAGCGTGCGATCACCAATACCAGAGTTTTAAGTTTTTGTAATAGGATGTCATGGTCTACTGTGTCAAAGGCCTTGGCAAAATCAAGGAAGATGGCTCCAGTTAGGTTTCCTTGTTACATGCCCGCTTTGATATCATTACAAACTTTTAAAAGGACAGTTGTAGTTGAATGATTTGGACGAAAGCCTGATTGATCTGGGGTTAAATAGTTCCGATACTGATAATAATCACGTAATTGAGTGTAGACACATTTTTCCAGATTTTTTGACATTACAGGGAGCAGTGATATTGGGCGGTAGTTGGATACCAAAGTATTGTCTCCACTTTTATGGACAGGTACCACCCTTGCAGTCTTCCAGAGTATGGGTATGTATCCAGTCGCCAGTGATTCATTGATTAGGGTTGCGACAGGTTTTGCAATTGCTGGCGCACTGATTTTCAGCAGCATTGCTGGGATTTGATCAGGTCCAGACTGGTATTTCATATTTTGTTATGGAGAAGTTTAGTGATGACACTAACAGGCACTGGTCTAAAAGTGAATTTCTCTGCGTTACAGGGTCTTTGCACAGTTGGTGGGGCTTGACCTGTGTGCGGCCTTTCTGATTGCGTGTCATTTCCTAGCTTAGCAATCAGGGTGGTGGCGCGACCAACAAAATAATTATTAAAAGCATTTGCTACATCTAGGGGGTGTTGTACAGTTTGGTTGTTTACTTTGACAGCAGCCGGTTGGGAGTGGATGGGGAGTGCTTGAATGTTACTTATGATTTTCTAAAAATTTCTAGGGTTTGATATGTTATTGTTAAATTTTCATTGAAGTATTGGGCTTTAGCAATTTTTGTTTGTTTTGTACATGCATTCTGGCATTTTCAGTATTCACAGTAATCATTCATGGATCCAGTACTCTTGAAATTTTACCACGGGGAGTCTCTAAACTGGTACATATGCGGGAGGTCAGGTGTAACCCAGGGGAGGTGGGCCCCTTTTATTTGTGAAAGAATGGGTCTCTCTCAGGAGCTCAGTGAATTCCAGCGTGGAACTGTGATAGAATGCCACCTGTGCAACAAATCCAGTTGTAAAATTTCTTGGCTCCTAAATATTTCACAGTCAACTGTCAGCTGTATTATAAGAACGTGGAAGTGTTTGGGAACGACAGCAACTCAGCCACGAAGTGGTAGGCCATGTAAACTGACGGAGCGGGGTCAGTGGATGCTGAGGCGCATAGTGCGAAGAGGTCACCAACTTTCTGCAGAGTCAATCGCTACAGACCTCCAAACTTCATGTGGCCTTCAGATTAGCTCCAGAACAGTGCACAGAGAGCTTCATGGAATGGGTTTCCATGGCCGAGCAGCTGCATCCAAGCCATACATCACCGAGTGCAATGGAAAGAGTCGGATGCAGTGGTGTAAAGCACGCCACCACTGGACTCTAGAGCAGTGGAAACGCATTCTCTGGAGTGACGAATTGCGCTTCTCCATCTGGCAATCTGATGGACGAGTCTGGGTTTGGCGGTTGCCAGGAGAACAGTAATTGTCTGACTGCATTGTGCCAAGTGTAAAGTTTGGTGGAGGGGGATTATGGTGTGGGGTTGTTTTTCAGGAGCTGGGCTTGGCCCCTTAGTTACAGTGAAAGGAACTCTGAATGCTCCAGCATACCAAGACATTTCGGACAATTCCATGCTCCCAACTTTGTGGGAACAGTTTGGAGCTGGCCACTTCCTCTTCCAACATGACTGTGCAACAGTGCACAAAGCAAGGTCCATAAATACATGGATGACAGAGTCTGGTGTGGATGAGCTTGACTGGCCTGCACAGAGTCCTGGCCTCAACCCAATAGAACACCTTTGGGATGAATTAGAGCAGAGACTGAGAGCCAGGCCTTCTCATACAACATCAGTGTGTGACCTCACAAATGCGCTTCTTGAAGAAGGGTTAAAAATTCCTATAAACACACTCCTAAACCTTGTGGACAGCCTTCCCAGAAGAGTTGAAACTGTTATAGCTGCAAAGGGTGGACCGACGTCATATTGAACCCTATGGATTAGGAATGGGATGTCACTTAAATTCATATGCGAGTCAAGGCAGGTGCACAAATACTTTTGGCAATATAGTGTATATATATATATATATATATAATTTTTCTCTAATGAAATGAGTCAGACTTAGTAGGATTCTTTTTGTTGCTGCGTAAAGCCCATAGGCTTTGCGAGGAAATTTAAAATGTATTATCTGTGTTTCTTCTTGTGATATTAACATGTTTTGTTTGTTTTCGTGCAGCTGTAATTGATGTATGACAAATGAATGAATTCGGATAGGTTTAGAGGGAACAACATATTTTCTTTTTTATTCCTTTATTTTTGCTAAGCCGTGTCACCACCATTTTCATCATCATTGTTCCTAAAGAGAACCTGACAGTCTGGGACGAATTATGGACATTTTGTGTCAAGGTCAAAGGTCACAAGTAATACGCAACCAGCGCATAGAGACCGCTTGTTCAGGAGTAGTCCCTATGTTGGGATCTCCGGTTACATTAGGGGAACTCAATGATTATGCGTCTCAAGCTGGGATGTTGCCAACGGCCGAATGTTGACCTCACACTCTGGATAAAGACCACAGTTTTAGACTATCAGACATTATTATTTTTTTAATTCAATCCCCTAGATATGTGTGAGAAAGGGTTGTACTTGGTAGAATGAGAATGTATTTCTTGAATGCAGGTATGTATGCATTTTGTGAAGTGTACCTGAACATAAGAAAACACACAGATCTAGATCTGACTCTGATTGTTAGATAAATTAACTTTTAAATTCAAGTTATTATATTTTTCTTGTTCTGTCATGCGCCTGGCCTAGCATTGTGTGCAGGAGTAAGGGTGTGAGCCCAATGTGCAGCGAATAGGAACAGAAGGCAGGTTACAGGGCAACAGAATTTATTAAAGTAACATATATGAACCAAGATACAACAATAGAATACACACGAGAACTAAATAACAGGAGGAAACTGGGCAAGATGGGAACAGATAATAGGAGGGGAGACACTAAATATACAATCATACAAAGGAACACAGATATTACAGATAACACATAATCCAGGTGAAGGTACTTTGGGAGTAAGTAATAGAATTGTCAAGGTCTAGCAAAGGTCTGTATACTGGTGATGAATGTCCAGGAATAACAAAGTGTGAACAGGAATGTCTGTAGATCAGGAGGAGTTCCAGGCAAGGATATCAGGAGGGATATTCTGCACTTGGCTCAGCTAGCAATGTCAATGAGGAAGCATGGGATAGAGGGCGTAGCTTCCTTAAGTGCAGGACTGATCTGGGAGGATGAACTGCAGGTGAGGTTCCAGGGCTAGAATGTCAAATCAGAGAGTCCAGGAATGTGTATAGTTCAATATGAGTCCTGGAACCTGCATAGGGCATGCAGGATGTGGCATGAAATGGGGTGCCAGGGGGTCAGAGCGTACAGGTCCTGACATGTTCGGTGAAGTTCATTTGGGAAATGGGAGTTAATAGTTATTTATTGTCTAGATTAGGCATTTGGCTCAGATCCCTAGTATGGTTCACTCTTTAATATAGATAAGTGTATTATATGCTCACTAAGTACCCTCTTCCATGCCTCTCTCCATACCTGGTCTAGCCCTGCTCTGACTACCGTATCTCACTACTCCCCTCTCTCTATATCTGTATTCCATTTCTTCCCTGCTTCCTATGAAACCATATCCTTAAAGTACCATTCCTAGATTATGTCTAACTCCTTATTATAGTTCAGTATAGTTTAGAATTGTCTTTTATCTACTCTTCTCTCATCTTGTCTTCAGCTTCTCTTATTCCTGTTTATTATTTATTCAGTGTCTTCCCTTCCCCTCAGTCTTAGGCTGGGGTCAGACGAACGCAGTGTTAACGTCCGTGTAGCCGCACTTTAGTACGTCCATGGTAGCAGATAATCATGACTAATGAAGACCCACACACGAAGTACGTCCACGTGGAAGTGCGGACGCACTATGGACGTGGCAAATGGACGCAGGTTAGCAAGAATGTCGAACCGCTAGGACAGATGTGCGGAGTGCACCACGTCCGCAACATCCGCATAGCTTTGTGTGTGAGTGATGGAACCTGGTCAGACGGATTGCATTTATACGTCCAGCATTTTTGACGGACAAATTGTTTTTTCATTTTAATTTATTTTCCCTCCTACATCCATCAAAAATAACAACAGTCACAAAAACAGACTTTGTGGCCACTACTGCGTCTTCTGTCAAAAAGTGCGTCCGTACTGCACAGGCGCACAGTCCGTAGAAAACGCTCTTGTCTGACCCTAGCCTTATAATATTTGTCTATTGCCTTTATGTTATATTCTTGACCTCATTAAACCCTCTTGAATTTATATACCTGCCTTTTAGTTATATCATTGCACATTGGGCTCAAACCGACCACCCCGGAATCGACTCCTTGCAATAAGAATGTATCAGCCAGAATTTGAGGAAAACTAAATATAATAAATCTTAAACATGGGCTTAATGTCAAAAATACAGACACTAAAAAGCTTCTGAGAAAGTGGATAAATACAAGTTGTTGTAAAATAGGTGTAAGAGCCAGTTCCCTTTAGCTGTTTACAGGTGAAGCCCCTCTCCAGCATGCCATTTCCTTTCAAGATGGTTAGTACAGGTCTCCATTAGGGATGAGCTGTTCGGTTCAATCAGTTCGGAGTTCGATTCGAACTTTGGCCGTTCCCAAGTTCGCGAACTTCAAACTTTTTGGCGTGTTCGGTTCGAGTTCGCAAAAATTATTTTTTTGAAAAAAGTATAAAAAATGCTTAAAAAATACAAAAAAATCTAGAAATAAAGAGACATTAGATATTATTAGATATTGAATTAAAAACTAATGTATACATGCCAAGATTCTCACCTCTAAATGACCTGTGTTCCAAACAGCGTAAACAACAGCAGGGTTATTCAGAGAGCGTGAAAAGCAGAAGAATGACTGGAGAATGACTGGAGAACGAAAAATTCTAGGTCAAAATAGCCAAACCAGAAAAATTCTCCCTTTCATCTCACTTTCCAAATCAGATATATTTTGACCTAGAATTTTTCATTCTCCAGTTATTCTCCAGTCATTCTCCTGCTTTTCACGCTCTCTGAATAACCCTGCAGGTGTTTTTAGTCTGGTCTAATGAATTTGATACATTGTATGTAGACTGAGGGTGTGGTGTCTCCAGATGTATCAAACAACACCTGTGCTTCTGAGAAGTGTTTAATTTCTCTACTAAATCTTCCTCTGATATGCTACATTTCACTGCTGTGTGCTCAGCTCATTTTTACCGCTTTTGCTCATCATGTTTAAACGCGATTTGAAGCTACATTTTATTAAATGACCCAGACATATTAGATATCGTTCTTTCCGGCAGAGTCCGCAGATTCATAATATATCATTTTTATATGTATACGTCATGTTCTGCCTGTATATTATGACAAAAATGCAATAAAAATTGAATTTTTAATCATCTGCAGTGTGTTAAGTATTTTCTTTTCACATTTTAGCACATGAGCGTTTGCGGTTATGTTTTCTATGGGGTGCGCTTGTACAAAAATTAGAAATGGGGACTTGTTACATTTTGTGGGGGGAATTACGTGATTTATAGCTAAAGCACCCCATAGAAAAAAATCATTAGTGCAGTATCATTGTTCACATTATAATTGAAATGTGAACAATATTGCTGCATTAATAAAAATAACACACAAAAAAAATACATGTTTTTTTATTTTTTACTTTATACCTGGTCATGTTGGGTATCATTCGAAAGGCCATACTCAGGCCTATCGATTCACACCCTCCATGACCCCATAGCTGCCTGGAGATATCGGGGTTCAAATGAACCCCCTATCTCCACCAGGGGATTCCGGGCAGCTAGGGGTTCCCCGGCTATCTGATGTCATCATGCTATGCGTGAGGATGTCAGGCAGTGAGGGGGGACCCGGGGGTGGAGCCGTGATCCAAGATGGCGGCCCCCACCGGAGCTAGGCCGCACTTCGGCCTCATTCTCCTGAGTTTCACCTTTCTCTGAATAACCCTGTCAGGGTTATTCAGAGAGCGGTGAAGAGCAGGAGAATGACTGGAGAATGGAAAATTCTAGGTCAAAATAGCCAAACCAGAAAAATTCTCCCATTTAGGCTAGGGTCAGACTAGCGAATTTTTAACATGTGTTTAGGCGCACTTAATCACGGCCGCACTAGCAGCAAATGACGGGCAATGACGGCCAATATACGAAGTACGGTCGCACGAAAGTCCGGCTGCGCAACGCAAGTGGAAAATGAACGCATTTTTTTGAGAACGCAGAACCGCTAGTACAGACGTACAGAGTGCGCTGCGTCCTCTAGTGGCGTGATTTGGAGACGTCAGACCCTGCTCATGTCCGGCCAACATAACGTCCAGACACCCAAAGTTTCCTGGTTTGGATCCGTAAAAAATCACGCACAAAAATGCGCATCGTATGACCGTTTTCGCGCAATCCGTGAAAAAATACGGCAATGAGTTCGGACGCACTTTTTGACGGTTGCTGTGAAAAATGCGTTAGTCTGACCCTAGCCTTATCTCACTTTCCAAATCGGCTATTTGGTCCAGATTGTTCTCTTTTCCTGCCATTCTCCTGGTTTTCACCTTTCTCTGAACAACCCCGAGAGAGAGGTGAAAGCCAGGAGAACTGTCAGGAGAAGAGAACAATCTAGACCAAATAGCCAATTTGGAAAGTGAGTTAAATCCGAGAAATTTTCTGGTTTGGCTATTTTGACCTAGAATTTTCACTTCTCCAGTTATTCTCATGCTTTTCACCGCTCTCTGAATAACCCTGTGAATGTTTAATCCCGAGGTGAAAAATAACATTGCTTTAGATTTTTTTCAAACACCAGTTAACCACTTGGATGCTATGGACGCGCTCAGCGCGTCCAGCCAAGTGGTTCTCCTGTGCTATGGACGCGCTGACCGCGTCCATGCACAGGAGGCAGCAATCCGCCGGATTCCGGCGGATTGCTGCGCCCCCTGGTGCAGGCTGACAGCACTCCGGGACCCCAGCGGAGCAATTAGATGTCATCGCGGCGGCGCGATGACATCTAATTCATGCGCCCCCCCCACATGTGCGGAGGAAGCGCCTGAAAGGGAGGGGGGAGGTCCTTCGCGATCGCGGGGGGGGGGCAGAGGGTTAATCCAGGCACCGTTTGGAAGGGCACAGCCTGCCCTTCAAAACGGTGGCTGTGATTAACCCCTGGGGAGCCGGATCACGAATCGGTGCTGAAAAGCGCCGGATCGTGATCCTCTTCTGGAGCTGGCCGACATCTTGGATGTCGGCCAAGCCTCCAGGAACTCCCCCTGAGGACTGGCGTCATCATGCATAGCACGATGACGCCAGTCCTGGAGTTAACCCTAGCTGCCACCAATGGTGGAGATAGGGGGTTCCAATGAACCCCCTATCTCCCGATCCGTGGCAGCTAGGGGTTAATGTTTGATATCGTTGGATCGGCCAGAGCATGGCCTTTCCAAGGATACTAAACATGAGCATGAAAAATATTTTAAAAAAAATAAAAAATTCTAAAAACAAAATAAACAAGTTTTTTTGTTTGTTTTTGTTTTGTTAATGCAGCAATATTGTTCCCATTTCAATTATAATGTGAACAATAATGCTGCACTAACGATTTTTGTATGCGGTGCGTTTGTTAAAAAAAACAAAATTTTCCCCAAAAAAAATGTAACGAGACCCCATTTCTAATTTGTTTAACAAGCGCACCCCATACAAAATATAACCGCAAACGATCGCATGTTAAAATGTGAAAATAACCACTTTACACATAATAAATTATTGAAAATTCTAATTTTATTGCATTTTTTGTTATATATACAAGAACGTGACATAACATATACATATAATAATGAAATATTATGAATCTGCCAAGTCTGCTGGAAAGAATGATATATAATATGTCTGGGTCATATATCAAAATATGGCTACAAAATGCGGTTAAACATGATGAGCGAAAGCGGTAAAAATGACCTCAGCACAGAGGTGTAAAAAGCCTCAGCAGCGAAAGGATTAAATGCAGCATATTAGGATGTTTTAGGAGGGAAATTAATTCTCAAATCTCAATCAGAAACAGACACCACCCCACCCCCTCACTATATTGTACAATGTATCAAATTGATTACCAGACTGAAAACACCTGGTGTTATGCCCATTTGTGAACAGAGGTCATTTAGAGTTGATAATCTTTCCACGTACACATTAGTTTTTAATTCAATATCTAATAAACCATTGCTTATAATATTCTGCAGTAAAGAGTCTCTTTATTTCTAGATTTTTTAGTATTTTTTTAAGCATTTTCTATACTTTTTTCCAATAATTTTTTTTTCCAACCCGAACCGAACACGCCCAAAAAGTTCGAAATTCGCAAACTTTCGAACTGCCAAAGTTCGGGTCGAACTCCGAACCGTCCGAACCCTAACAGCTCATCCCTAGTCAGAACGTCACGGGACCCCGGACAGAGAGTGAGTATCTCCGCCGGGGGTCCCGCAAAGCTGATGACGTGTGGGACACGTCCTCCTCAGCATACAGCAGGAGTAACTGAGCCCACACGTCATCAGCAGTGAAGGGGTTAAAAACATCTTTTTTTTTAACTTTTTGTCCTTGTTTGCTGTCCCCCAGGGCACTACCCAGACATTGTTTTTAAATGTTTCTATACATCCTAGAAATCCGCCACTTCACAGGCAGGTTATGGGGACCTCCTAGGCACGATATTTGAAGGAATTTATTTTTAACCCTTATTTCATGGAAAACTCACTGTCCCTTTAAAAACGTTTGTTTTTAAACTTTTTGTCCTTGTTTCCTGTCCCCCATTGCACTACCCGGACCCCCATACACCTTTTATGGCAAATATCTAGCATATATGCCCTCTTGGAGGGCACTCTAAAAATCGAATTTTGAGTCCCATTGACTTGTATTGAGTTCGTGTTCGAGTTCGAATTCGAACTTCTGAAAAGTTCGAGTTCGAATGCGAACCGAACTCGGGGGTGTTCGGCTCATCCCTAGTCTCCATACACAACCTAAAGGGATTATTCAGAGAGGTGCGAAATGTAACCGGACACTGAAATTAAGCATATGGTGACATATCTTGGCCATTCGGGTATTCAGAGAGCAGGCAGTTCGCCAAATTTTGGTGTATTGCCAGCAAATACGGTGCCTGTTCGAAAGCAGTGAAATCCCCCATAGAGAAGCAATGGTTAATCTACTCAGAGAACACCGAACAGCAGTGAAAAGTTGCTGAAATGCCATGTTGTTCGGTGGTTTCATTCGTCAGGTTTATTCAAGTGAATCCCATAGGCTTCAATGTTAAAAATGTTCCATTTTTTATTCAATATCTAATAAACTGTTTATTCTTTAAACTCGCAGTAAAAAGTCTCTTTATTTATTTTTTTAGGATCTTTTAGGCATTTTATCAGGGATTTTTTGGGGGAAATTTTATTTTCCTTGTGTTTTTTTTAATAGCGTTTTTTCTTTTTTCTGTAACAGACCTTTTTATTATCATTCATAACACCTTATATGTCAACTCCAGGCATTTTCGTTGAGTAGTGTTTTTGCAAACAGTGTTTCAATTTTGACACTTTCAATCATCTTGTGTTTTTTTTTTATTTGTCCGGCAGCTGGTCGGCTTTCTTCTGCAGCTGATCAGTGCTGCATCAGCGACTCATAGGCTGCATCTGGCGGCCCGCTGGTGGGTTTGTGGAGGCTATCCGGCGGATTGGTGGCGGCAGGTGGCGTGTTCGCAGCAGTTTACAGGATCAGATCTGATAGTTGCTGCCTCTTGCTGACTCTTTTTGAGTATTATTTATGTTATACCAGACGTTTATGCACTATTGCATTTTTTTTTAGCATTTTCTGCTTTATATACTGGCCTTGTATGCACTATTGCGCTCACAGTTTTTTTCCTGCACTACTGTATGGATAAAGTGGTAATATGCACTGTTGCACTTTAATTGATCATTGACACGAGTATTTGTATGGTCACATTTTATTAATTTTCATTGATACGCTATATGGTAATCCCATTATTTTTTATATAAGCAGAGCAATGAAGCTTAAAAAAAGGACTCTTATTCAGAAAGGCCACATTGTTGTTGGTAAGTTTGACAGCAAAATCAGAAAGTGAAGTTGCCATGAAATAATTTAATGAAGCCCTTTTTTACTGCCTTGTTCCTGAAGCTGTAAATTATTGGGTTTAGGAAGGGTCCCCCCACATTAAGGAACACAGTGGTAACTTTTTCTTTATCAAGATCTACGTTTTCCTTGGTTCGAAAGTACAAAAATCCTAAACAGGAAAATTCCACTATAACAACAGTGAGGTGGGATGAACAAGTGGAGAAGGCTTTGGATCGTCCTTCGTTTGTGCGGATTTTCAATATGGCAGAAATTATGAATATGTAGGATATAATAATTAATATGAAAGGGATGTTGAACAAGCCTATTCCAAGTAAGTAACTTACAACTTCAGATCGATAACGGATCTCTTCACTGGCACATGTTAATTTTAAGATCGGTCCCGCATCACACATGAAGTGTTCAACTTCATTTAAATTGCAAAAAGGAAGCATAAATATTACAATAACCAATGTTAGTCCGGTCATAAAACCAATTAACCAGGTAGCACCTAGCAACACTGCACAGATAGCCCATCTCATTACATTTTTGTAGCGAAGGGGGTTAGTGATAGCCACGTATCGATCATAAGCCATGGCAGTAACCATAAGGACTTGAACTGAGCAGAAAAAACAAAGACAGAACATCTGCATTGCGCAGCGATTGAAGGAAATGACATGTTTGAAACTCAGCAAGTTGTGTGCCAACTGGGGCATCACCACCGTACTATTGCAGATATCTAATAAGGCTATTTGGAAAATGAAAAAGTACATGGGTGTATGTAGGTTGGAGTCTACTTTTATCACCAGCATCAACAATATATTCACCGAAATGAGAAGTAAATAAACAAAAAGAAGGCAGGCAGCAAACAAGGTAGGAAATCGAGTGTTAGAGAATGACAGGAAGATGAACTCTGTAACTGATGTCTGATTTTGTTTGTCCATATACTTCTTTTTCTTCAGTACTTGCTGTCAGTAGATATCAAACCTGCAGTTTACAAAAATAAATGCAATTTCCATTTATATTGCCTGCGACGTACAAGTCATTTTTATATTGTATATCAGTGCTCAAAATTTCAAGTCCCAGGCTACTAACCAGGCCATAAGAGTTACTCGCCACCAGTTGCTCCACCCAAACTCCCTATCTAGCCCTTAGCTCTGCCCCTAAACACACCCCCGTAAATTATCTTATGAAATTACACTGTTAAAGGTTTTATTTAAAATAAAGTTACAAAAATAACATTAATACCCAGACATCAGACCCCAGATACACTTATATCCAGTCATCAGACCCCAGTGTGAGCAGAGCCAGGAGGCAGGGAAGCTCCTCTCCACCCCCCTGCCAGTGACAGAGATGAGCTGGGTCAGGTTAGGCAGCTGATCCCTGCCACCGTGCAGCCTGCAGAAAGGGGGCTGCACGGTGGTACTGCCAGAATACTCAGCACAAAATATTTTATTGTGCTGCCTGTGTGTGCTTTTCCACTCACCCTCACTTAATTTCTACTCGCCAAATGCGAGTCGGCGAGTAGAACTTTTGAGCCCTATTGCATATAATCCAATGGTGTACCAAGTAATAACACTTTTACTGTCAAGAGATGTGACCATTCCAATACGAAGGATGTATGGGGAGTACCCTCTGTTTTGCTTATAGAGCGCAGACGACGCTCCCCATACGTCCTGCGTGCTACTCACCTTCTGATAGCTTCTCCATCAAACTGTCTCTTCTCCTCAGGTTGACTGGCCTGCAGGAAGAATGGACATTGCCAGGGACACTAAACTCCAGAACAGCTATACAGATTTTGAAGTGAAGGAGAGTCAGTTGAATTCACTCATAACTTTTATAAATTCTAGAAAGTGACTAAAGGCATGCTCGTGTAAAATGTAGAAAAATAATAGAAAATAATAAAGACCATACTTTTCTAACCGCTCTTTGGATTAGGAATTTTGTCTTTATTTTTTTTTTTGAGAAAGTATTTTACCAGGAAGGGTACATTGAGATTTCTCTCGTTTTCAAGTATGTCCTGGGTTCAAGAACATTTATAAAATATACATATACACAGTGCTTTTTTTCAGGGGATACTCGCTGATACTCAGTACCGGCACCTCACCACTCAGTACCGGCACCTCACCACCAGCCCGAACTAACAGAGAGCATGATGCTCCTCCCCCCTCCTCCAGTGGCAGGCATAGAATCGGAAGAGCTAGGCAGCTCATGTTGCTCCTGAACGCTTCAGATTGTCAGTGTATGTAGGGACCGATAACCCTCTTCTTCTCCCAGTAAGTAAGGGAGAGCTGGTTAAATAAAATCTCCCCTCTGTTTCTTCAGTGTCCCAGCTCTGGCAGATGTGTGTAAACATGCTGCACCCATGGGCGCCCGCAGAAATTTTTTCAGGGGGGGGCAAAATTTTTATGGCATCCATATTCTGCCCTTTTGAAAATATCATGAAGGGGACAGTCATAAAATAAAGTGTAGTAATACAGAGGCTGCGAAACATGATGCAAGACTAATAGAAGAATAAAGGTGTAAGTGTCTGATCTGAGTGTTGCATTTTCTAGTCTGTTAACGCCATTCAATGCACCGCACTAGTCATACACCCAGGATCAAGACACTAAAAGAAGTGTTTTCTTAAGGCCATCTCTGTATACACAGAGTCAACTATGTATATACAAACCATGACCCCCCCCCCCACACAGATACTGGCACACATACCAGGCTCCCCACTCCAAATATATATATATATATACACACACACACCAGTCCCCCTTCCCACACACACACATACTGTATATATATATATATATATATATATATACATACATATATTTATACACACTCACCTTCCCTGCATACACACACACACACACATATCTCTTCTCCTCACCCCTCTCTTATATTTTAAGCTCTGGCGCAGGGTCCCCTCTCCTCTTAGATTGTAAGCTCTGGGGCAGGGTCCCCTCTCCTCTTAGATTGTAAGCTCTTGAGCAGGGTCCCCTCTCCTCTTAGATTGTAAGCTCTGGAGCAGGGTTCCCTCTCTTAGATTGTAAGCTCTGGGGCAGGGTCCCCTCTCCTCTTAGATTGTAAACTCTGGAGCAGGGTCCCCTCTCCTCTTAGATTGTAAACTCTGGAGCAGGGTCCTAAGAGGAGAGGGGACCCTGCCCCAGAGCTTGCATCATGCTGTGGACGCCCATGGCTGCACCCCTTCTCTCTCTGCAACCGCTGAAACTTTAAACAGCATGGGGAGGGGGGTGCAGCATATTTACACACATTTGCCAGAGCTGCAGATTGTCAGGCAAGCGGTGTGATCAGAGGAACTGGCACTGTAAGGCGGTCCCCAGCGAGCTGCATTGTATCTGCCAGGTGAGAGAGCAGACTCCCCTGTGGTTCTGGATACGGAAACCTGCACTCGCACTCCTCCTGGTCCCTTTCTCCTTGATGGTGCCTGTCCCCCTCTGATGATGTCAAGAGTAGGGCATGCCAAAAGACGTCTACACTGTCGCCCTACCCTCAACCTCCCCAACAGTTCCAGACAGTGTGTGTGGTGCACCCTGGAAGGTGAGAAGATGGAAATTTAAGACCTGACTGCATTACTCTGCAGGGACTCAGTGACAGGCAGGCCTCAGAACAAAGAAAAAAACTGCTGCTACTTCCAAATACACTTCAAAAGAGCATTTAAAAATATCTCCTCTGCCAAGTTGTGCCAACATAGGTATGTTCACCTGGTTCTGCTGTTATCACCATGTGGGGTGTTTTCAAGGTCAAACACCCTCTCATTGGAATCCCCCAATACTATGGTGGATAGTGGAGTTTCATTGCTGTGGAGCTCATACACACTGCGCTTTACTGTTTCATTGCTGTGGAGCTTATACACACTGCGCTTTACTGTGAGTTTCATTGCTGTGAAGCTCGTACACACTGCGCTTTACTGTGAGTTTCATTGCTGTGACGCTCATACACACTGCGCTTTACTGTGAGTTTCATTGCTGTGGAGCTCATACATACTCAGCAAAACTGTGCGTTTCATTGCTGTGGTGCTCACAAATGCTAGGGGATTATCCACTCGGTGCCAGCGTTGCAAAAATCCCCCCCCCAAAACCTAGCTAACTGCACTGCAATACAGATTTTTCTTGCAACAGAGGCGCTTAGTGGAGAACCCCCATATGGTTACAACAATAGTTGTAGTTCATTTAAAGCAGTGTTTACCAAACCTGTCCTCAGGACTAGGGATGAGCTGTTTGGTTTGATCTGTTCGGAGTTCCCATCGAACATTGGCCGTTCGAAAGTTCACAAACTTCGAACTTCTTGGGAAGTTTGCCAAAAGTTCGATTTTTTTTTAAAAAAAAATATAAAAAATACTTAAAAAATACTTAAAAAATCTAGAAATGAAGAGACTCTTTACTGCAGAATATTATAAGCAACAGTTTATTAGATATTGAATTAAAACGGGAATATTTTTAACATTGAAGCCTATGGGATAAAACATTCTTGTTACTAAAACATCAGGCAGACACGGCCCTCTAATCAAGCACTGTAGAGGGCAGCCTGCAGGGGCTTCCCAAGGATCCCCTTGAGGAGCATGAGATGACAGAGCTGCGACTGTGCGGGCTAGCCGCCCGGGTGCATGTGGCAGAGACAGGCAGCGCAGGGAGGGAGCCACTGCACCTGCAGCCACAGCAGACCCCCCCACAACCAGGATCACGGGAGCCCCCACTGACCACCAGGCTAAGGTAAGGTGACACATTTCTCAAAAAAAATAAAATCCGAGGACATTTTTAAATGTCCTCGGGAACATAAAATAAAACTTTTTTTCTTGCTCTACCTGGCTGAATGTATTTAATTATATATATTAGATACATTCAGCCAGGTAGAGGGGGGTGGCATGTGGGCTGCGCGGGGTCTCAGACAGAGGTTTGTTTTTTTGTGTGCATATTTTTAGCAGATTTATAGGGGAAGGTAAGGGCAGGTATAATACATATATGACAGAAAAGAAAAACAGTGAAGCGCTCTGAGGATGAGTGAATGATTGTATACGCTACACAATGAATATGGAGGTTCCCCTAAAAACCTGGGAACATATAATAGACATTCAATGGAGCGCCAGTACAGAACTGGAAATACAAAAAATCACTTCACATGTCCTTCAATAAGTCTTTTCAATCTTCTTGAAAATTCTTGAATAGGCATCTCTACAAAAGAGAAAATGTAATCGTGCAATACGTTGATACACCATAAATAGGAGGCGAGGGGGTGATGGTCCTACTCACATATTATTGAGCCTATCCTAGGCTCTAGGATGGATATCAATTATGGGTCTTCAAAGATATTTCAGGTGCCCATATACCCCCACTGTGATGGTGGTCTTCAACAACCTCTATAATGGTTCACGGGAAGAAAAAACAGTGCACTCCCCTAGTGCAATATCGTTATATTATAATGACAATAGGTCCATTTAAATATTACACTCACATGTAGATGAGCCGCATTGGCTCCAAGACCTCGCGTAGGAATTTATAAGGAAATTCCGAAACAATCTTCTTTTAAAATCATGTGTCAGGAAGCAGCAGTGATCTATAAAATAAATTTATTAATACATAAATAAAATTTGATAATACCAGAACGCGTTTCGCTCCTCAGAGCTTCTTCAGCTGGTATCACTAGTCTTGTATCTGCTGCTTCCTTATATACTGTTAAAATCCCACATCTTTCAGTTAAAATCAATTAAAAGTAAATTAAGAACAATTAGAAACATTTGGGGCCAGTGATTGGTTAATATGTAACACTCCTGTGCGTCAACGCTGTCCTCCAGCTTGAACCGCAATTTTAATTAGCCATATAGCATTAAAAAACATTATATTAAAACTTTAAATTAGATATAAAATTATTTTTGCAATATTATATTGGGTAGCATTAGCTATGAGCACATTAATTTGTTTATATGATTATTTTATCCTGTTGTTAATTATGATGATACTCACATGTGTATTTGTTTAGAGATGTACCTACATCTTGTATAATTTATTGAGATTTGTTGCCTACAGAGCGATAATATAATAGGCCATATGATAGGATACAACAAGTGTGATTTATCCTCTCAAAAGAGCCATACTATCAATTGTGTTTTTTATTTTGAAATAGTTATTTTTCTATTAACCCCTTAAGGACCGCTGACGTACCCTGTACGTCCTGCCCACAGGTCTCCCTTAAACCCGCGGACGTACAGGGTACGTCAGCGGCGCCTAATCCCCCTCCCGCCCGATACTTACCTCCCTCGCTGGATCCCTCGGCGATCTGGCAGGGAGGAAGCCTGCCCATGTGATTTACATGGGCAGGCGAGGTTGATGACGTCGCCACGCTGCGTGGTGACGTCATCAGCAGGCGTCCCCATGCAAATCAATGGAGGGGAGGGGGGGCTCATTCGGAGCCCTCTATCTCCCCAACCATTGAAGCTAGGGAGATGCTTTTTGCACCGCTGAAAAGGGGAGAGTCTCCCCTTTTCAGCGGTGTATAGCATTAATGCTTTTGCCACCGAATCGCATTTCGGCGCTAATTGGCGCCAAAATGAGATTCGAACCTGGAGGGGGGCTGACATCTTGGATGTCAGCCAAGCCTCCAAGTCCCCTGCACCCACTGTCAATCTCACCATATGTGTGAGGATGTCAGTGGGCCAGTTAACCATCTAGCTGCCATGTAGAGATAAGGGGATCCTAAGGATGCTAGATGGTCATATTCGACATCATTTGAAAGGCCTGATCATGGCCTTTCCAATGATACCAAACATGACCAGGTTTAGTTAAAAAAAAAATAATAATAATAATAATAAAAAGAAATAATAAAAAAATTTAATAAAATAAAAAAATGTTTTTTTAAAAAAGTTTTTTTTGTCTGGGGGGTTTAATTAAATATGACCTAGGCTGTCATCTCAAAATAATTAGCACAAAATGGTCAGAATGAGTGCAGTGCACATAGGTGAACTGGCTCAGCAGTGAAGGGGTTAAGAAGCAAACACATGTAAGAATTGGGTATTTCTAGTCTCGGGACAAAATTTTGAACCTATTTAGCTGGGGTCTTTTTTGGTGGTAGATTTTGGGGATTAAATTACGAAAAAGTGTGTTTTTACCATTTTTTCATCATATTTCATTTTTTTATAGTAAATTATTCGATATGATGGAAATAATGGTATTTCTAGAAAGTCCATTTAATGGTGGGAAAAAGGGTGTATAATATGTGTGGGTTGAATAAACGAGTAAGAGGAGAATTTGACCTAAACACTAACAGCGCAGAAACATAAAAATAGCAGCGGTCACTAAAGGACGGATTTGTGTAAAACCGCCCGGTCACTAAGGGGTTAATTAGGGCTGCACAAAAATAATAGTTTGTATACATAGGAAGTCGCCTTTGGGATGTGCGCATGCGCACATTGAAGATCGGGATTCTGTTGTTCTGGCGGCCCCTGTGCTGTTGAGTGGATTCACTCTGTGTGTCTCTACACCACTTTCCTGGGTGTTGTTCTCCCCTGTGCTTGGTGTGGGGAGATCGCACTGGGTCTGTAGTATAGAAGTTTATAATTATCGCCCGACATCGGCTTTGCGCATGCGCTAGGACATGCGCATGCGCAGTTGGAGGCTATCAGAGATTTAAACACAAAACGGCGTTCTATGTTTTTTTAATGCTATATGGCTAATTAAAATTGCGGTTCAAGCTGGAGGACAGCGTTGACGCACAGGAGTGTTACATATTAACCAATCACTGGCCCCAAATGTTTCTAATTGTTCTTAATTTACTTTTAATTGATTTTAACTGAAAGATGTGGGATTTTAACAGTATATAAGGAAGCAGCAGATACAAGACTAGTGATACCAGCTGAAGAAGCTCTGAGGAGCGAAACGCGTTCTGGTATTATCAAATTTTATTTATGTATTAATACATTTATTTTATAGATCACTGCTGCTTCCTGACACATGATTTTAAAAGAAGTTTTTTTCGGAATTTCCTTATAAATTCCTACGCGAGGTCTTGGAGCCAATGCGGCTCATCTACATGTGAGTGTAATATTTAAATGGACCTATTGTCATTATAATATAACGATATTGCACTAGGGGAGTGCACTGTTTTTTCTTCCCGTGAACCATTATAGAGGTTGTTGAAGACCACCATCACAGTGGGGGTATATGGGCACCTGAAATATCTTTGAAGACCCATAATTGATATCCATCCTAGAGCCTAGGATAGGCTCAATAATATGTGAGTAGGACCATCACCCCCTCACCTCCTATTTATGGTGTATCAACGTATTGCACGATTACATTTTCTCTTTTGTAGAGATGCCTATTCAAGAATTTTCAAGAAGATTGAAAAGACTTATTGAAGGACATGTGAAGTGATTTTTTGTATTTCCAGTTCTGTACTGGCGCTCCATTGACTGTCTATTATAATATATATGTAAGGAAATATATCTATATTCTTATAAATATATATATCCAGACTTGTATTACACTGCTGCTGATGTAACTGAATAGATTGGGGATCTCTTCTGCAAAACCTCCACCACTGCACTCTTCTACAATACAACAGAGGGGTTACTTACGGTGTGAAGGCACTTGCTGCCACCAAAGGCACAATATTTGGGTGCACTGACGCCTGTACCATATTCATATCATTTTAATATTGGACTGCAGGGTCCAACCCTGCACTCTTCCACAATGCCACAGAGAGGTTACTTACGGTGTGAAGGCACTTGCTGCCACCTAAGGCACAATATTTGGGTGCACTGACGCCTGTACCATATTCATATCATTTTAATATTGGACTGCAGGGTCCAACCCTGCACTCTTCCACAATACCACAGAGGGGTTACGGTGTGACGGCACTGTTGCCGACAGTAAAGGCCCAATTTTAAAGCACCTATTGTTTCTTTCATCCAAAGCCTGCATAAGTTTCACCATAATTTAGCCAAAAAATCACTAAACTTGTTCCGCGTGTCCTAAAATGTCTCCTCTTTTCATACAATTTTTCATACTGCCGCCCCAAGCAGTTGTTTATGAATAGATTAAAGGAAAACCGTTTATCGTTATTTGAAATGTCATTTTTTTGTTTTTAAATGTTTCTATACATCCTACAAATCTGCCACTTCACGGCTAGGTTATGGGGACCTCCTAGGCACGATATTTGAAGGATTTTTTCATTTCCATTTTTAACCCTTATTTCATGGAAAACTCACTGTTCCTTTAAAAACTTTTTTTTTTTACTTTTTTCTAGACATGTGCACAGCACAAAATTTCGTTTTGAACTAATGGATTAGTCCTAAAATGCAATTTATTTAGTTGCTAAAGAAATTAGTTTTCAGTTCTTTAGTATGAAAACTAATTTCAATCATCCGAAAACCAGTGGATACAATTACTATTGTAGTGGCTCCTCAGGGGGCTGAGATTGCTGCTTGTTACAGTATCTCTCACTCTCAGCACAATGTGTCAGGCAAAGCTGTTACAGTAACTGACTGCTGCTCATCACTGCGCTCAGAGTTTCAGTAAAACTAGTAAATAATATTTTTATATATGAGGTTAGAACAATACTATTTCCTTGTTTTACTGAAACTCTGAGCGCTGTTACAGTCAGTTACTGTAACAGCTGAGCCTGATACATTGTACTGAGAGATAATATAACAAGCAGTAGATCTCAGCGCTCACAGCCACTGGATTTAAAGGGCTAAAAAAAAGGTTCCTCTCTGTATAATGTATAGAACATCCTCCTGCATTAATTAATACCCCTCTCTGTATAATGTATACAACATCAACCTGCATTAATTAATACCCCTCTTTGTATAATGTATACAACATCCACCTGCATTAATTAATACCCCTCTCTGTATAATGTATAGAACATCCTCCTGAATTAATGTCCCTCTCTGTATAGAACATCGTCCTCAATTTATACCTTTCTCTGTATAATGTATAGAACATCCTCCTGCCTTAATACCCTTCTCTGTATAATGTATAAAACATCCTCCTGCATTAATTAATGCCCTTCTCTGTATAGAACATCCTACTGCATTGGCATGTGGAGGGTGCAGAACTTCGGAATGCAATGCTTATTCAGCATAGAAGAGGGAACTTTTACTTAAACTTTGTATCTCTGTGGGGGAGACAGACAGGAATATAAAAGCAGGGGAGAGGGAAAATATTAACGTAAATCAGTCTGAAAGCTCAGAGAAGAGATGACTGGTGCAAATTTATTTTTATAATAAAATAAAGCACTTTAAATCCAGGGAAAACATTCAAATAAATTACACTGAAGGCTCATAATGACAGAGTAACTGGGAGAGCTGGATACTATATGTATCAGATGTAAAAAACCCTTTATAACAAGCAGCACTGGGAGAGGGACTCTATATAAAACGTGTATTATAGATGAGGAAAGGGGGATAGTGCTCCTGGATAATATAAAATGTATCAGACCTAAGCCCCTATTATGCAGAGTGGGAGGGGAGATAACACAAGTTTTATAAAGTCCCTCTCTTCTCCCAGCGATGCTTGTTATAAAGGGTTTTTTACTATCCAGCCCTCCTCTGTCATTAGCTTTCAGTGTGATTTTTTTGATTGATTTCCTTCTCCAGCTGCTTTTATCATCTTGTCTGCCTCATAGACATGCAAGGGTTAAGCACATGTTTCCTGTGCTGGCCGTCTGTGCTGCGAGTGAGTATTCTGGAGCTTTATCACGGTCAGATTACAAAAAGGACTGAAACTAAAATGTAGTGCATTTTATTTTAGTTTCTTTCGTTTTTTGTACTGAGCAGTTTCGTATCTCTTGAGTCATACGAAAACTAAATTATCCCAAAATTCGGACTAAATAGTTTTAGTACTAAAACGAATGCACATGTCTACTTTTTTCCTTGTTTCCTGTCCCCCAGGGCATTACCTGGACCCCCATACACCTTTTATGGCAAATATCTTGCATATATGCTCTCTGGGAGGGCACTCTAAAATTCAAACTTTCGAGTCCCATTGACTCGCATTGAGTTCGGTTCATGTTCGCGTTCGAACTCGAACTTTTGAAATTGTTCGCGTTCGAACGCAAACCGAACATGGGGGTGTTCGGCTCATCCCTACTCAGGACCCTCAACCAGGCCACATTTTGCAGATGACTTTGGGGAAAAGCAGACTGAATCCTACAATCACTGAGCAGCAAATCATATCACCTGTGCTGAGCTTCAGATATCCTGCAAACCTGGCGAGGCAGAGGGTCCTGAGGACAGGTTTGGGATACACTGATTTAAAGGAACACAGTTTTAAAAAAATATGGTTCCCTTTTATACAGGGTTATTCAGAGAGCGTGAAAAGCAGGAGAATGACTGGAGAATAACTGGAGAATGAAAAATTCTAGATCAACATAGCCAAACCAGAAAAATTTCTCCCTTTCATCTCACTTTCCAAATCGGTTATTTTGACCTAGAATTTTTCATTCTCCAGTCATTCTCCTGCTTTTCACGCTCTCTGAATAACCCTGTTAGTGTCTTCCTTTTAAGTGCGCTACAACTATTGTTTATTAGGACACGGAAATCGTCATAATAATCAGTTTTTCCCTGGGCGTGAGAGTACCCCCACCTATTTTTCCAGAAAAAAAGCACTGCATGATATCTACGTATATACAGTATATAAATGCGAAAGTCCTGACTGACTGACTGGCAGACTTATCAACGCGCAGCTGAAACCGTTTAACCTAGGAACGTGAAATTTTGAAGGTGCACTGTTTATATGATGTAGACACCCACCATGGAAGGATTTTTGTAAACTCTGCCCTTTAGAGGGTAAAAAAAGGGGTTGAATATTTTAAACAGGATACCTATAGCTCAAAAACAGAAGATGTTACAGACGTGAAAATCAGTATTTAGATTCTTCTTGAAAAATAAAAAAAACACTTATTTTACCATTTTCAAAAATCCATGGGGGGGCAAAAATAGGTGCTGAAGTGCCCTGCTGTTCGGTGTTTCCATTCGTCAGGTTTATTCAGGTGAACCCCTTAGGCTTCAATGTTAAAATATTCCCGTTTTTAGACAATATCTAATAAACCGTTTATTCTTTTAATCTGCAGTAAAAAGTATCTATTTATAGATTTTTTTAGGATCTTTTAGGCAATTTTCAGGATTTTTTCAGCAATTTTTTTTTCGGTTTTTGGTTTTTTTAAAAGCAGTTTTTCTTTTTTCTGTAACAGAACTTTCTATTATCATTCATAGGACCTTATATGTAAATTCCAGATATTTTCGTTCAGTAGTTTTTTGCAGAGTTTAAATTTTGACACTTTCAAGCGTATTGATTTTTTTTAGCCCGTTCGTTAGCTTGTCGACTTTTCCCGGCGTCTGGTCTGTGCTGTGATCGGTGGCTCAGCGGATTTTTACAGCGTGCTTGGCGTCTTTTTTTTCGGCTGTTCCGGTGAGGTTTTGGTGTGTGTTCGGTGAGATTGCGGTGAGTTTGCGGCGGGTTTTTCGTTCACTCCGGGGACCCTGTGGTGAATTCTGAATACGCCTGGTGGGAAACATTGATTCCCTGAAGTGCAGGGAAGTGCGGGGAATGAGAGAGCACCGAAATCTCAGTGACAAAATTTGAAGCGCTGTGTGCAAAAAAACTACTGAATGAAAAAATGTCTGGAATTAACATATCAGGTTCTATGAATAATAATAAATAAAAAGGTCTGTTACAGAAAAAAAAATGCTATTTAAAAAAAAATTGTAAAAAACATTTTGCCGGGTAAATGACGAAAAAAATAATACAAACAAATAAATAGTACTTTTGCTGCAAATTAAAAGAATAAACGGTTTATTAGATATTGGATAAAAACGGGAATATTTTTAACATTTAAACCTATGGGATTCGTCTGAATATACCGAATGAAAGCACCAAACAGCAGGGCATTTCACTGACATTTCACTGCTTTTCGGTGTTCTCTAAATTAACTGGTTAACCATTGCTTTCCTACGGGGATTTCACTGGTGTTGAACAGGTACCCTATTTTGCGAACTGCCTGCTTTTTGAATAGCTGAAATTGCACCGTACAGGAAAATTCACTGTTCATTGCAATGTCGGGGCCAGTTCGACTGTGTCTGAATAACCCTGTGAGTGTATATATTTAACACAATCACAAAGAGCTGTGTATGGTGCAGCTGGAAACCTCCTTTCACGCAGCTGCAAGAACACTTCACACCTGTCAGGAAAAGTATAAGCCGAGTATTATACTAACTTACTAAGTTAACCATTTGGTGAGTCACAAACTCTGGACATGATCATTTAACTATTGATATATACATAACAACTGTATGTGGTACCTCCAATAAAGCAGTTCTATTATGCAAATCATCAAATGCTATTAGTAAAAGAATGAAAGAAAGAGAAATATTGACAAAGAAAACAAGAAAGAGAAAGAAAGAGAATGAAAGAGAATGAGAGACAGAAAGAAAATGAGAGAGAGAAGAAAGAAAGAATGATTGACAAAGAAAGAAAACAAGAGAGAGAAAGAAAGAGAATGAGAGAGAGAAATAAAGAGAATGAGAGAGAGAGAGAAAGAAAGAGAATGATAGACAAAGAAAACAAGAAAGAGAGAGAAAGAAAAAGAATGAGAGACAGAAAGAAAATGAGAGAGAAAGAAAGAAGAGAACGCGAGAGAAAAATGAGAGAGAAAGAATGAGAATGAGAGAGAAAGAAAGAGAATGAGAGACAAAGAAAGAAAACAAGATAGAGAGAAAGAAAGAGAATGAGAGACAAAGAAAGAAAACAAGATAGAGAGAAAGAATGAAAGAGAAAGAAAGAAAACAAGATATACAAAGAGAGAACGAGAGAGAGAAAGAAAGAGAATGAGAGAGAAAGAAAGAAAACAAGATAGAGAGAGAAAGAAAGAATGAGAGAGAAAGAAAGAAAACAAGATATACAAAGAGAGAAAGAGAATGAGAGAGAAAGAAAACAAGATAGAGAACGAGAGCGAAAGAAAAGCACAACTTACTGTGTCAATGTCCTAAATGTGGTCACAATTGTGTTGCTTGCATAGGGTTATCTAGGAGGAAAGATCTACATTATGTATCCCATTCTGTCTTGCATAGAGCAAGATCTGTACACAAAGAGAATACAGGGTTTTTATGGGGACGACTATCAATCATGGGATGGAATTAAATGAACTGTATCGTCTCTGATGACCAAGTCCCTCATTGTCGTTGTAAACAAACAGAAATAACCTCAACGTGACAGCATTGTGCATTGGAAATCAAGTAATGTTATATTTAACTCAACGTACACCATGAAATAGCAACGCAGAGCGATAGAGGTCCTTATTTACAAGTTATTGGTAATCTTTAGGTACTATAGTTGAAGAAAATACACACAAATGTATACACACAAGTGTGTGTGGAATGTGAATTCCACACAGTGCAAACTATCAAACAGTGGACAGAATCACCTTGGGCCCTATTACATTCCTGACGCTAACGTTAGTGCTCAGCTGTGTGAGCTTTAACGTTAGCATTGGTTGCTCTAGCGCAGGTGCACCCAGGGGCAGACTGAGCCGTCGGGCACTGCCTGAGGGCCCACGGGTCGGTAGGGGCCCGGTTTGAGCAGGAACACAATGGGGCCCCGCTGGTTTCTCTCAGCTCCGGAGAAACATGACAGGCAGTGAGGCAGACAGTGGCGCTCTCTAATCCCCACAGTGGTGCTGCGTAGCGTGCCTGCATCTCACACTGTGAACTGGAGCAGGCACGTTGCATTAGCTCCGCCCCTCACGTGATGCGCACAGACGGAGAGGAGACAAACAAGGAGGGATCCAGCCAGCCTGAGGCAGCCTCCACAAAGATGCTGGTGAGCAGGATACAGCTGACATGCTGGTGAGGGATGGGGGGGAAACCAGGTGTTACGTTCCCCCAGCCAGGTCCCCTGGTGCTGTGTGCTTTTCTCAGTCTTCTTGGTTCATAGGGTTAATCTGGCTGGTTCTCCGCCCCTGGAGTCTCAGCATCTGACCAGACCTGTGGTCACATGACCTGAACTGCCCTATAAAATGGCAATCAGTGAAATAGTTCCCTGATCCAGTATAGATCTCCATTGCTGAATTCCTGATCTCTGTATTTTGCATCCTGATATCTTGGTTTATGATTCCTGGCTCTGATTCTGACGATTCTTTTGATTTTCAAGACTCCTGGCTACGTATTCTGCCCACTCTCTTGCTTGATCCCATTTGTGTTTTGTCTGTGTGGTATTCTGTTTTTTGTTTGTACCACACAACAGTCTCTGTCATTTGGTTATTCTGCTGTGAGACCTATTGCTAGGTATTCCTGTTGGTTTTGATGGTTGCAGCATAACCTCGAGTTATATTTGAGTCCTGCCCTGCTTCCTGCTGAATTCATGTTTGTCCAGTCTGTTTTTCTGGTTTGTTTGTTTATCTAGTGCAGCAGCTCATAGTTCTGGTTTATAGAAACCACCTTAAGGATCTCTTGTTCTATTGCTGCTAGATATTCCTTCCTTGTCAAGTCTGGTTAACAGTGTTATTTCTTTGTGTACGTTTTCTCGTGTTCACCCCCTCCCTGTACTCTGTATAATTAGAAGGCCATCCAAAGGACCTCTCTCCCAGGGCTTAAAACACTCAGCAGCGAGGACCCCCCTTTGGCTCCTGAGGGGGGGCCACCGTAACACCAGGTGACAAGCTGGGGAGGGATGGGGAAACCAGGTGACAAGCTGGGGAGGGATGGGGGAAAACCAGGTGACAAGCTGGGGAGGGATGAGGGGGAAACCAGGTGACAAGCGGGGGAGGGATGGGGGGAAACCAGGTGACGACAAGCTGGGGAGAGATGAGGGATACAGCTGACATGCTGGGGAGGGATGGGAGGGAAACCAGAAGACAAGCTGGGGAGGGATGGGGGGAAAACCAGGAGACAAGCTGGGGAGGGATGGGGGATACAGCTGACATGCTGAGGTGGGATGGGGGGGTAACCAGGAGACAAGCTGGGAGGGATGGGGGAAAACCAGGAGACAAGCTGGGGAGAGAGGGGAGAACCAAGGAGGCAAGCTGGGGAGAGATGGGGGGAGAACCAAGGAGGGATGGGGGGCGAAACCAGGTGACAAGCTGGGAGGGATGGGGGTGGAAACCAGGTGACAAGCTGGGGGGGATGGGGGATACAGCTGACATGCTGGGGAGGGATGGGGGAAAACCAGGATACAAGCTGGGGAGGGATGGTTGGAAAACCAGGAGAAAAGCTGGGGAGGGATGGGGAAAAAAGGGAGACAGGCTGGGGAGGGATGGGGGGAAACCGGGAGACAAGCTGGGGAGGGATGGGGGAAAACCAGGAGACAAGCTGGGGAGGGATGGGGAAAACCAGGAGACAAGCTGGGGAGGGATGGGGGAAAACCAGGAGACAAGCTGGGGAGGGATGGGGGAAAACCAGGAGACAAGCTGGGGAGGAATGGGGGGAAACGGGAGACATGCTGGGGAGGGATGGGGGCAAAACCAGGAGACAAGCTGGGAGGGATGGGGGGAAATACAGGTGACATGCTGGGGAGGGATGGGGGAAACCAGGTGACAAGCTGGGGAGGGATGAGGGGGAAACAAGGTGACAAGCGGGGGAGGGATGGGGGGGAAACCAGGTGACGACAAGCTGGGGAGAGATGAGGGATACAGCTGACATGCTGGGGAGGGATGGGAGGGAAACCAGGAGACAAGCTGGGGAGGGATGGGGGGAAAACCAGGAGACAAGCTGGGGAGGGATGGGGGATACAGCTGACATGCTGAGGTGGGATGGGGGGGTAACCAGGAGACGAGCTGGGGAGGGATGGGGGGAAAACCAGGAGACAAGCTGGGCAGAGATGGGGGAGAACCAAGGAGGGATGGGGGCGAAACCAGGTGACAAGCTGGGGAGGGATGGGGGTGGAAACCAGATGACAAGCTGGGGAGGGATGGGGGATACAGCTGACATGCTGGGGAGGGATGGGGGAAACCAGGATAAAAGCTGGGGAGGGATGGGTGGAAAACCAGGAGAAAAGCTGGGGAGGGATGGGGGAAAAAAGGGAGACAGGCTGGGGAGGGATGGGGGAAAACCGGGAGACAAGCTGGGGAGGGATGGGGGAAACCGGGAGACAAGCTGGGGAGGGATGGGGGAAAACTGGGAGACAGGCTGGGGAGGGATGGGGAGAAACCAGGAGACAAGCTGGGGAGGGATGGGGAAAACCAGGAGACAAGCTGGGGAGGGATGGGGGAAACCAGGAGACAAGCTGGGAGGGATGGGGAAAACCAGGAGACAAGCTGGGGAGGAATGGGGGAAAACCGGGAGACCTGCTGGGGAGGGATGGGGGCAAAACCAGGAGACAAGCTGGGGAGGGATGGGGGGAAATACAGGTGACATGCTGGGGAGGGATGGGGGAAAACCGGGAGACAAGCTGGGGAGGAATGGGGGAAAACCGGGAGACATGCTGGGGGGGATGGGCAAAACCAGGAGACAAGCTGGGGAGGGATGGGGGGAAAATACAGGTGACATGCTGGGGAGGGATGGGAAAATACAGGTGACATGCTGGGGAGGGAGGGGGATATGCTGGAGAGGGATGGGGAAAATACAGGTGACATGCTGGGGAGGGAGGGGAAAAAATACAGGTTACATGCTGGGGAGGGAGGGGGAAACCAGGTGACATGCTGGGGAGGGAGGGGGGAAAATACAGGTGACATGCTGGGGAGGGATGGGGGAAAATACAGGTGACATGCTGGGGAGGCCATCTCTAAGCCTGGAGGGGGCACAATGGATTCCCCACAAGGGGGCCCCATGATCTCTATTGCCCGGGGGCCCCATTACTTGTCAGTCTGCCCCTGGGCGCACCATGTTGCAATCCAAACCCGTTAGTGATTCGGGGCTTGTGCTTTTCAGCATGAGGTTACTGTACTTTGCGCTCCCTATGCTTGACATTCCAAAGGTAATTGTATACACTCAAAAACAATAAATAAATAAATATGGAAATCATAGTCCATGGTATTATATCAAAGCTATAAAATACTACTCACATTCTCTAGAGCAAAAAAGAGAGGGAGGGGGAAAATACAGGTGACATGCTGGGGAGGGAGGGGGGAAAATACAGGTGACATCCTGGGAGGGATGGGGGAAAATACAGGTGACATGCTGGGGAGGCCATCTCTAAGCCTAACAATGGATTCCCCAATTCGCTGCTGGGTCCAAATGGATTTTTTTCACACAATTTTCAAAAAGGTTATTTTTAGGAGTCCAGAAATAAATTCTTTAGCACAATAATGTACATATGGGTGTTGGGTTGTAGGGGAGGGGTTTTGTATGGGTGTGGCCTCCTGTGGGTGTGGAACAAGGGGGCCCCATGATCTCTATTGCCTGGGGGCCCCATTACTTATCCGCCCCTGGGCGCACCATGTTAAAATCCGAACCCGTTAGTGATTCGGAGCTTGTGCTTTTCAGCGCGAGGTTACTGTACTTAACTCTCCCTAGGCTTGACATGGGGAGTGCAAAGAGTTAATTAGCATTAGGATTACAATGTACTAACGCTAATTACCATCCAGCTGCGGTTAATCCGAAAGTTAACCACAGCCAGGACCTGGTGCTAGCTGTGGCGGAATGTGTGTTGTCCGCCTGCGGGTGTGCTCCTATCTGCGTACCCCCCACTGCGCTTACCGCTTGCCCGACTACCGAGTGTCACGGCACTCGGCGTCTCGTGCGGCCTGGAGTGACCCTGGGGAAGGGTTAGCGGGCTGTGGAGGGGACCCCTGCGTGGAACCAGCCCGACCACTGAGCCACACGGCACTCAGCGTCCCGAGCAGCTGGCTCACTGACCTTGCTGATGTATGGGACGTCTGCGGAACGGCCGTACGGATACGGGGATCGGATCTCCCCCGGGGATTTCGATCTTATGGTGATCTCCGTCGGTAACTATTCGGATCTTATGGTGATCTCTGTCGAGTAGTTATTCGGATCTTATGGTGATCTCCGTCGAGTAATTATTCGGATCTTATGGTGCATCCGTCGTATGGTCAATTATTCTCGATCTACTCACATGCCGCTCGATATACCGAAGCGCGGTAGACGGGCCGCGCCTTCGGATCGGATGTAAGAATCGAAGCGGGGCCGAATCTTCTGATGGTCGATGTCCGAACAGTGCACCACTGTCCTGATGCGAGATGCAGGCACAGGGGGAATCGGTTCGGATCTTGAGCTGCCGTGCTCTGAAGACCGCGCTGGATCTCAGAAACACGGCCGAGAATAAAGGACACCAGGCGGAGCTGAATGCACTAGATAATCTGTTTATTTTTTACACATCACATATATTTATAAACATTACCAGAAAGTCAGAACAATGGGAATCCCTGCCCGCCCACACAAGTCCCATTGGCCCTCGCTGGCAGGAGGCACCCGGGACCCGATTCGCATTGGCGGTTACGAATCGGGGAGTTGTCGATTCGGAACCGGATGGTCCGAATCGACCATTTTGCGATTCGACCGGATGGTCCGAATCGGCCATTTTCCGATCCGATCAACTCGACCGGATCCACGAGGCACTGGCAAAATGGCGGCGGACAAGGCACACAAAGGGATTCACATACATTTCGCAATACACATACGGGGACACTTTTATTACACCACACACAAAACCACATCTAAATGAAAATAACTTGCGGAACTCCGCTGGTGCAACGGCACCTGAAAGTCTATGGACAAACCACGTCCTAAAGGACGGTCCCTGGCTGGGGGTGCTGGGCCATTCTGTGACACTCCTCCCCCTTCCCAAGGTCCGACGCACCCGGTTGGACCCCAACGGGTCGTACCGGGGTAGTCGGTGCTCCCAAATCCCCCGGTTCCCGGGCCGACTGCCGCGATAACCCATCGGCGTTGCCGTTTTGCGACCCGGGCCGGTATTGGATGGTAAAGTTAAAGGGTTGGAGAGCCAGGCTCCACCGCAATAGGCGGCCATTTTCTCCCGCCACTCGGTTGAGCCACACCAGGGGATTATGGTCGGTCATCACGGTGAAAGACCGACCGTAGACATAGGGTTGGAGCTTCCGTAGGGCCCAGACCAAGGCCAGACACTCCTTCTCCACCGCAGCATACCCCACCTCCCGTGGTAACAGCTTCCGGCTGATGAACGCCACCGGGTGATCCCCCCCCGTCGTCCCCCACTTGACTTAGGACAGCTCCCAGTCCGAACATTGAAGCGTCTGTATGGACAACAAAACGCTTGTTATAGTTGGGAGCTGCTAGCAGGGGCGCTTGGGTCAGGGCGGCCTTCAGTTGCTGGAAGGCCTGTTCGCACTCCGGGGACCACAGGACTTGGCGGGGCAGGGATTTCTTCGTCAGGTCGGTCAGGGGCTTGGCCAGGTCGCTGTAATGGGGTACAAACTTCCTGTAGTACCCCGCGGTGCCCAGGAAGGCGAGGACCTGGGTCTTGGTCACAGGGGTGGGCCAGTCTAGGATGGCTTCTACCTTGGCGGGCTCTGGCCGTTGTATCCCGCAACCCACCCGGTGGCCCAGGTACTGTACTTCGGCCATCCCCACCTTGCATTTCTCGGGCTTCAGGGTCAGGTTGGCGTCCCTAATCCGGCCCAAGACCGTCCCTACGTGGTCAAGGTGTTCCTCCCAGGTCTGGCTATAGATGGCTATGTCATCCAGGTATGCGCAAGCGAACCCCTGGAGGCCATCGAGGAGGCGATCGATTAACCGCTGGAAGGTAGCAGGGGCGTTCTTCATCCCGAACGGCATAACTCGAAATTGGTACAAGCCGAACGGGGTGATGAAGGCCGACTTCGGGGTCGCCTCCTCGGCAAGGGGAATCTGCCAGTACCCCTTGCACAGATCGACCGTGGTCAGAAAATGACCCCGGGAAATCTGGTCTAGCAACTCGTCGACTCGGGGCATGGGATAAGCGTCTGTAATGGTACAGTCGTTTATCCGCCGATAGTCGACGCAGAACCTGGTGGTGCCGTCTTTCTTGGGCACCAGGACCACGGGCGACGCCCATGGACTGGCTGACGGTTCAATGACCCCCAGCTCCAACATCTCTCGGATCTCGGCCCGCATGGATTCGCGGACCGCTTCCGGGAGTCGGTATGCAGGCTGCCGAAGGGGTCTCTGACCGGGGGTGTCCACCTGATGGACGGCCCGGTCCGTGTATCCCGGGAGAGCCGAGAAAACCCCCCGGTAGTCGTGGAGCAACTGCCGCGCCTGCGCCTGCTTTTCGGGCCCTAACTCCTCCCCCAGCTGCACCTGATCCACCCCGGAAGGCTGCTTGGCTATCCCAGGGAGTTCCACCAAAGGGAATGGTTCCGTCTCCTCGGCAGCCGGCGCGCATATGGCGTCCACCGACTCCGGGCGTTCATGGTAGGCCTTCAGCATGTTGACGTGGAACGTCCGCTGGATTCTGGTGTCTGCGCAACTAACAACCACATAGGTGGTATCCCCCAGTTGGGTTACCACCCTGTAGGGGCCTTGCCAGGCCGCCTGCAGCTTGTTCTGCCGCTGTGGCTTCAACACCAGAACCTTCTGCCCCACAGGAACGAGCGACTGCAAGCAGCGCGATCGTACCACGTCTTCTGCTGAGCCTGGGCCGTTTCCATGTTCTCTTGTACAAACCCCGCGAGTTCTGCCAAGCGCTCCCGGAGCTTCAGGACGTAACTCAGTACAGGAACCCCATCTTCCTCCTGTTCCCCCTCCCACTGAGCCCTAACCAAATCCAGAGGCCCCCTCTCTGGCGCCCATATAACAGCTCGAAGGGAGAGTATCCGGTGGATTCCTGAGGGACTTCCCGGTAGGCGAACAGTAGGTGGGGTAGATACTTCTCCCAATCCTTGCTTTCGTGCGCGAAGGCCCGGATGAGCTGCTTCAGGGTCCCATTAAACCGCTCGCACAGCCCATTTGTCTGGGGGTGATACGGGGCGCTGTGCAGCGCCTTAACACCACAGAGATGCCAGAGTTGCTGGGTGAGCTCAGCGGTGAACTGGGTACCCTGATCGGACAGTATTTCCCGGGGAAATACCACCCTCGTGAACACCCGTAGGAGAGCGTCCGCTACGGTGTCTGCCTGGATGTTGGCCAAGGCCACAGCCTCGGGGTACCGGGTGGCATAGTCCACCACGGTGAGTATGTACCTCTTACCGGTGGCACTGGGCCGTGGTAACGGCCCAATGATGTCGACCGCCACCCGGCTAAAGGGCTCCTGGATGATGGGCATGGGGTGCAGGGGCGCTTTCGGGTGATCCCCGGCCTTCCCCGTCTTTTGGCAAACCGGGCAGGTGCGGCAGTACTCGCGGGTGTCTTCGCTGAGGCGGGGCCAGAAGAACGCGCGCGCCAACCGGTGCCGAGTTTTCTTCTGCCCCAGGTGACCTGCAAGGGGGATGTCGTGTGCCAGGCGCAGAAGTTCCTGTCTAGGGCCCTGGGGTACTACCATCTGCTTCTGCGGAACCTGCTTCTTCTTGGACCCCTCCCTAGCGGTGTACCTATAGAGAAGCCCCCTCCCACTCTATGCTGTCCTTTCTTTTGTCGTCCAGGCCCTGACCGGCCCGATCCCGGTAGCACTGTAGCGTGGGGTCGGTCTGGGTCTGGTGGCGAAGCGTCTCCGGGGAGCTCCACGGGGAGGGGGGTCAGGTGGAAAGGGGGGAGTCGGGATTCGTCTGGGTGTAGGAGGTCGGGGAGGTTCGGTTGGGATCTCACCTGGGTCCCGATCGGAGTGCCCCTGTCGTGGCGTTGGCTCTGTTGCCGGGTGGTTACTGGGGCGGCCGCATCTGTGGAATAAGAAGAGACCAGCCGTCCCAAATCGTTACCGAGGAGCACCTCGGCCGGCAGTTGATTCAACAACCCCACCCTCACCACTTTCTCCCCGGACCCCCAGTCCAGGTGGACGCGTGCCGTCTCAAGCCGGAGAACCTTCCCTCCGGCTACCCGCACTGCGATGGTGTTGTGCAGGCGGTCGTTCTGCTGGACCAAATGGGGTCGTACCAGGGTGATGGTAGCCCCGGAGTCCCGGAGCCCCTCGGCGGCTCGCCCGTTTATCCACACCGCCTGGCGGTGATGATGGCGGTTGTCGGCCGAGGCGGCTTGCACCGGGTCTGCCTCGTGTAGCCGCTCCCATTCCTCCGGGACCTCCGGCCACGGGGTTTCGGTGTCGTAGCAGTGGGCGGACGGTGAAGGTCTGGCGGGAGGTCGTGTCAAGTCCGGTCGGTTGGGGCAATTTTGTTTGTAGTGCCCATCTTGGTTACACCCGTAGCAACGGACGTTGGCCAAGTTGTTGGGCCGACTGGTGGGCCGTGCCGCCGGCGTCCGAACTGCCGGGGTTGGAGGTGGAGGGGCAGGTAGAGCGGGGCGGAAAGGCGGGGATCGCTCACCCCCGGTAACCTTCCGAGTGTCAGCATACTCGTCGGCCCAAACAGCCGCTTGCTGCACCGTTTGAGGCTTCTTATCTCGCACCCACTCCCGAATGGCGGAGGGGGTGTGCTCGAAAAACTGCTCGAGCAGCAGCAGCTGGGTAATGTCGGGCACCGTCTCCGCTTTGCTACCCAGGAACCAGGTGCGCAAGTCCCGCTGCAATCGGTGGGCCCACTCAACGTGGGTAGCGCCATTGGGCCGGCGAGAGTTTCTGAACTTCGCCCGGCTGGCTTCCGGGGTCACAGCGAACCGGCTCAGCAACGCTTGTTTCACGTGCGTATAGTTGGTGGCCTCCTCGTCCGGCACCGTGCGGTAGGCCTCGGCGGCCCGACCGGTCAGCTTGCACGCCAGGATTCTCACCCAGTCGGCACGGTGTACCTCGTGCACTTGGCACAGGCGCTCAAAGTCCTGGAGGTAGCTCTCTATCTCGTCCTCCGTCTCTCGGAACTCCTTGAACGCCTGGAAAGCCGTAGCTCGTGATCGCGCTCTTTTCCCCGCTCCACGCGCTCTTTTTCCCGCTCCTCGCGTTCCTTGTCCTGCTCCTCTTCCTGTCGAATCTCCCAGATCAAATTCTGCATGACAGCCTCCGATGGGGCCGCTCCGTAGAGGGCGGCCCGCTGCCGCACCTTCTGTTGGAGACCGCTTTCGTCAGACTCGGCGGGGACGGGTGCAAGTGTAGTGTCCGGGGGTAGCACCGTGGTCGCCGCCCCTTGATCTAGCCTCCGTAACTCCTCAATCATCACGTCCCGGCTTTTGGAACCCGGAGTGCCTCCCCGATTCTCTAACATGCCCCGCAGGACGTCTCGCTTGTAGGCGCCGTACTCGGCCATAGTGAGGGTCTCCTTGGGGTCTCTGCAGAGAGCTTATCCCACCGCTGCCACCAGTGTGGCGGAATGCGTGTTGTCCGCCTGCGGGTGTGCTCCTATCTGCGTACCCCCCACTGCGCTTACCGCTGGCCCGACTACCGAGTGTCACGGCACTCGGCGTCTCGTGCGGCCTGGAGTGACCCTGGGGAAGGGTTAGCGGGCTGTGGAGGGGACCCCTGCGTGGAACCAGCCCGACCACTGAGCCACACGGCACTCAGCGTCCCGAGCAGCTGGCTCACTGACCTTGCTGATGTATGGGACGTCTGCGGAACGGCCGTACGGATACGGGGATCGGATCTCCCCCGGGTGAATATTCGGATCTTATGGTGATCTCCG
This sequence comes from Leptobrachium leishanense, assembly GCA_009667805.1. NCBI lineage: Eukaryota > Metazoa > Chordata > Amphibia > Anura > Megophryidae > Leptobrachium > Leptobrachium leishanense. The sequence continues at coordinate 97,725 of RXON01005217.1, forward strand.
TCGAGTAACTATTCGGATCTTGTGGTGATCTCTGTCGAGTAGTTATTCGGATCTTATGGTGATCTCCGTCGAGTAATTATTCGGATCTACTCACATGCCGCTCGATATACCGAAGCGCGGTAGACGGGCCGCGCCTTCGGATCGGATGTAAGAATCGAAGCGGGGCCGAATATTCTGATGGTCGATGTCCGAACAGTGCACCGCTGTCCTGATGCGAGATGCAGGCACAGGGGGTTCGGTTCGGATCTTGAGCTGCCGTACTCTGAAGACCGCGCTGGATCTCAGAAATACGGCCGAAAATAAAGGACACCAGGCGGAGCTGAATGCACTAGATGATCTGTTTATTTTTTACACATCACATATATTTATAAACATTACCAGAAAGTCAGAACAATGGGAATCCCTGCCCGCCCACACAAGTCCCATTGGCCCTCGCTGGCAGGAGGCACCCGGGACCCGATTCGCATTGGCGGTTACGAATCGGGGAGTTGCCGATTCGGAACCGGATGGTCCGAATCGACCATTTTCGATTCGACCGGATGGTCCGAATCGGCCATTTTCCGATCCGATCAACTCGACCGGATCCACGAGGCACTGGCAAAATGGCGGCGGACAAGGCACACAAAGGGATTCACATACATTTCGCAATACACATACGGGGACACTTTTATTACACCACACACAAAACCACATCTAAATGAAAATAACTTGCGGAACTCCGCTGGTGCAACAACGGCACCTGAAAGTCTATGGACAAACCACGTCCTAAAGGACGGTCCCTGGCTGGGGGTGCTGGGCCATTCCGTGACACTAGCGTATTCCACTTCTGTAGAATCCGTCAGCACCAGCAGAAAATCCCCCCAAAAATCAGATACTCGCCTTCCATCCCACGACGAGAACTGCGGCTCCAACCACCTCTTCTGGCTACCGGGTAGGCTTGTGCACAGATTTTTTTTTTCGGTTCGATTCGGTTAGATTTTTCGGATTTTTAAACTTTTCGATTCGGCTCGTTTCGACCGATTTCAGTTTCGATTCGATTCGATTCGGCCCGTTTTTCGGGTACATTTTTTTTTCGGAATATCGACCATTTTTCGTATTTTCGTGTCACTGTGCTCGGTTTTTGTATCGACTTTTCGTAATTTCGGAAATTTTCGTTTTTCGGAATTGCACATTTTTCGGAATATCGACCATTTTTCGTATTTTCGTGTCATTTTGCCCGTTTTTTGTATCGACTTTTCGTTTTTCAGAAAATTTTCGTTTTTCAGAAAATTTTCGTTTTTACAAAATTTTAGTTTTTCGGAAATTTTCGTTTTCCGGAACATCTGTTCTCCTCGTTTGACACATTTCAAGTCCATTCGAAAAATCCGAAATATTTCGTTTCGGCTCGGAAAACATTTCGGATCTGAAATTTTCGGATCTAAAATTTTTCGGAAATTCGGCCGCATCCAAAACACGAATTGGGGAAATTTCGTGAAAATTCCGAAATTCCGAAACCCGAAACGCACATCCCTACTACCGGGAGCAGTGAGAGAGACTGGGGAAAAAAGTCCTCCAGTCTCCGTCTGCGGATCACTACGCTGACCTGCAGGATCTCGCGAGGCGAGATCCTGCAGGTCATGTGACCGGCAGCGTTATCCTATGGAGTCCTATGGACTTGATGGAGGGGATGCTCGCGGCAGGGCTTAGCGCTGCCTCAAGCATTCCACGGCTTAGCACCGTGTTACGGTGCAGGCTGCTGTATTAGTGCCTGCACTGTAATATCATGCTAAAACGGGGATGCTAAGGGGAAACCTGCAGGCGCAGGTTTTTCTCCTTTGAGTCCCTGTTTTAGCGTTAGGATCGTAATATGGCCCCTTATGTCTCCTATTATCACTCTGTACAAGGTGCTAAAACAGATAGATCGCAAACACTTATATTCTCCAATTTATTGTTCAGTCTTGGACTTCCAAAGGTAATTGTATACACTCAAAAACAAGAAATAAATTTGGAAATCATAGTGCAAGATACTGCATAGTCCGTGGTATTATCTCAAAGCTATAAAATACTACTCACATTCTCTAGAGCAAAAGAGGGGTTTGTGAGGGTTCTGGGAACGAACAACAGCACTAGTGGCCTGCTCTACGGTGGGGCCCACTCAGATCTCACAAGGGTTTAGCTCGATTGTGCCATTACAGGGATGAATGCTCCATATGTAAACCAGCCTGCTCTCACCCAGAAAGGGCGGCCAGTGCTGACTGTCAAGGACGTCATCCCTGCATGAGAGGTGCAGCAACCCCCGACGTCCTCAGGACCCTCACAAACCTCTTTTTTTTTCTCACTACATGTATATACAGGGTAATCCAGACGGGGACCCCTTGCTCAAGGTGCCTAGAGGGATGTCAGCTATACCCTCCTGACGAGGCCTAACAAGGCCAAAATGATCGTTGGGGGTTGTTGCATCTCTCGTGCAGGGATGACATCCTTGGCAATCAGTACCTTTCATCCTCTTCTTGTACCCACCCTCAGTGGCGGCTCTCTAATTAGGCAAAAAAGACGGCCACCTAAGGCTAGGGTCAGATAAGCGCAGTGTTCACGTCCATGTTGCCGTACATAAGTACGTCCGTGGTAGCAGATAATCATGACCAATGAAGGCCCACTCACGAAGTACGTCTGCACGGAATTGCGGATGCACTATGTACGCGGCAAACGGACGCAGGTTAGCAAGAACGTCGAACCGCTAGGACGGACGTGCGTAGTGCGCCACGTCCGCAACATCCGCATAGCTTTGTGTGTGAGTGATGGAACGTGGTCAGACGGATTGCATTTATACGTCCAGCATTTTTGACGGACAAAATGTTTTTTCATTTTAATTTATTTTCCCTCCTACATCCGTCCAAAATAACGTCAGTCACAAAAACGGACTGTGTGGCCACTACTGCATCTTCCGTCAAAAAGTGCGTCCGTACCGCACGGGTCCATATTCCATAGAAAACGCGCTCGTCTGACCCTAGTCAAAAGCCTCACGCTCACGAGGCCTAGCGGCTGCCTAGTTTGCCCCTGCAACCTCAGACTGCACAGCGGTGGCGCTAGATTCCCCATGCACCGCCAGCCGATGCAGTCACGACTCTGCGTCCAGAAAATAGAGGGCTTCCTCGTCTGGTTTCTTCCCCATTCTTTCATCATCATCTTCCTGTCCCCGGGCAGCGCACACTGTGTGTGCATTGGGGCTGCTGAGAAGGAGATGGAGCTAGACTGCAGCCAGGTACAAGTCAGAGAGCTCACATGGAGATACAGGTCCAGTTATGTAAGTATTTTTTTTTATTAACCTGTGTGCATCGACCAGGAGTCGCACCCGAACACAGAGGAACCAGCAAACGCACGGCATCAGGACCTCCCAGTACAGCACAGCTCCCTATCACCGCGACCGCCTCCAAACAGCCATCCGCACCACCGGTAGGTACAGTGGCGTAACCAGAGTTATGGACGCTCGGGGCAGAATTTTTTTCCCACCCCCGCGCAATGGATGCACCCAGTGACATAAAGGGCTATTCAGAGAAAGGTGAAAATCAGGAGAACTGGCTGGAGAAGAGAACAATCTAGACCAAATAGCCGATTTAGGCTGGGGTCAGACGAGCGTAGTGTTCACGTCCGTGATTGCGCCTAAAAGTACGTCCGTGATAGCATGACAGAAAGCCCATTGGAGCCTGACACATGAAGTACGTCCGCACTGAACTGCGGACGCACAACGGCCGCGGCCCACGGACGCAAGGCAGGCAAGAACGTACAACCCCTAGAACAGCCGCACAAAGTGCGCTGCGTCCGCAACGTCTGCATAGCTTTGTGTGTGAGTGATGGAACGTGGTCAGACGGACTGCATTTATACGTCCAGCATTTTTCACGGACAAAATGGTTTTGCTTTTTAATTTATTTTCCCTCCTACATCCGTCAAAATATACGTCAGTGAATAAACGGACTGTGTGGCCACTACTGTGTCTTCCGTACTGACGTACGTCCGTGTGCACGGACGTACAGTCCGTAGAAATCACGCTCGTCTGACCCTAGCCTTAGAGTGAGATAAATGGGAGAATTTTTCTGGTTTGACAATTTTGACCTAGAAGTGAAAATTCGAGTGAGAATTTCACCTCTCTTTGAATAGACCTGATATACAGGGTTATTCAGAGAAAAGTGAAACTCTGAAGTGAAAATTCTAGGTCAATATAGCTGATTTGGAAAGTGAGATAAATGGGAGAATTTTTCTAGTTTGGTTATTTTGACCTAGAATTTTCACTTCTCCAAAAGTTCTCCAGAGTTTCACCTTTCTCTGAATAACCCTGATAGAGTAAAATATTCTCTTAACATGCAAAAGAAAAACAAAGCACATGTAAGATATCAGCAACAAAAAATAAAACACAATAAAGACATTTCTTTTTTGGTGGTACTGGCCCTTTAACCTTTATTTGACAAATTTCAAGCCTAGAAGTAACACAAATGCAAACACAAGACCTTAGGAGGCATATTTTTTGTGTAGATGTAGAATATTCCAGAAATCTTGGAGCTACTGATACCATTCTAGTAGTCAGTGGCAAGGCAAGAATTGTGCGCCCCCCAACCTGTGGACACGGTAACACATCCTGATTCCCTTCTACCAGTAGAGTATTGACCCCCTTACCCCACAAGCACATGTATTGTATATTAACAAAATACTGATATAATAAAAAAATGAAACACACATTCCCCCCATGCTACGCCACTGCTACCAGTCGCCATGTCCCAGAATACCCAGCATAGTTCCACTCTCACACTATACCCAGTCACTCTCGCCCAGTACCCCCAGTCACCCTCTCCCAGTACCCTCTGTCACGGACCTACTATGCGCGCTGCTGCGCAAAGACGCCAGGTTAAACCGCGCACTATCTATCTATCCTAGACCCAGATAATCACGCACGCTTCTCTACCCGTCCCGGCCATACTGTCTCTCACAACAGGCCCGTAGAGCGCGATATACTGATCCCAGGATTGCAACGCAGTACAAGTCTTCTCCTGAAGCGCGTACTAACTACGTCTCTCACAATCCTGGAGCTCACTTTCTTATTCTATTAGTAATGCTGCCACCAGTCCTCAGGGACACTACGCGCGTCACAACAGGAGACGCAGGGCTTAGAAGCCGCACTGTCCTAGACACAGACAGTGACTACAGATCCCACAATTCCCTGCCGTTTCCTGATGACCGCAACATGCAATTTCTTATATATAACCGAGCTTAAAGCAAATAGCAATACTCCCAATCTCTTAGTTAGTGTGGATTTCATCAGCCAGAGTCAAAACTTAAATACTTTTTGTTTATTTATGATATAGAAAGAATCACAGTGCTTGGTTACATAAAAATTATAACTAGAATAAATCAATTACTTACACACTACACAGCAAAATAAAAAAAAAAGGTTTAACCATAGAGCGTTACTTACGAAGAACTATTCCTTACGCTAGCAGCCATGGCCTCCTGGAGTCTGGAGATGTAGCATGGACAGATCAGTCCTCTTTAGAAGGTACCCCAAGTGATCAGCGAAAGCACATGGCCAGTGTTCGTATTTATACACTTCCTGATCTTTCCAGCCCCCACCCACCAAATGGCCCAGTGTCCTGGACTCCATTTCCCAGAGGGCCATTCTCGCTCGTGCTCAGTAAGCTTGTCAATTAATCTTTAATTGCCTAAAGGCGTCCCTCTTCCCTCCAGACCCCCCTTAGAGATCAAGGATGTGCTTCCTGTCTTTGAAGATTGTGTCCCCATCTCTTGGTGCCGAGCTGGCTGCCAAGGTGTGATTTTCTATGTTAGTGTACAAAGAAATTCCCTTTTTACAGCTACGTGTTATATCCTCCCCCAAGGGAGAAAGCTAATCATTTTGATTACATTTCAGCTGGGGACACAGGGATACACTTACCAAATGGCCAGACACAAATATGAATATACTCTATATGAAGGAGAGGAGATATGTATAAACCGGCAGATAGACACATATATATAGGCAGACCCTTATATAGATAGAAATACAGATCTAATCTACCACATCTCCCATACAAAGGAAGACGCAGAAAGGGAGGCTAACAAACATGCCTCTCACGTGCGTCTTAACACGGGTTCGCCAACGGGCATCTGACACCTGCACCAGTCGCCGGCGCTATGATGGAGTGGGGGACGCACAGGTGTCCATGCACTTTGCCCACTAAAGCATGCATTCCCTCTTGCAACCACATCACACCTTTGGAAACTCCACCATTCTTCCCCACCTCTCCCAAACCGGGGGGAGGGGGTCACTCAAACTGCACTCACAACATAGCACAGACTCGGGGAAGCCCCTGTGCTTCTGCAGCCCCTCCGGGTGCAGCACGGGTGGCTCACTCTCAGCTCGCACCTCAGTCTTACAGGCAGCAGAATCCTTGTAGCCCGTAGCCTGCTCTGGAGCCATTCTTACAGCAGGGGGTATGGAGAAACAGGGTGAAGCGCCCCGATCCCCAGTAAACGTCCCCCCTGCATCCGCCAACAGAGTCAGGCATCTTGGCTGGGAGGTCACAGGAGCCACACCAGGACCCGCTGCCTCCCCGTCTCTCACTGTCCCCGCACATTCAGAATTTGGGGAACCATACAGATGGGGTACAAGATTCTCCACGCTCACCTTGCCCCCCATTGCACACAGTTTCCCCACTTTATCACACAGTTTATCAAGCACGCCTTGCTTCATAACCGATAAGCATACAGCCGTATGCCACCCTTCTCTACAGGGAGGTTGCGCAGTACCAATTTCCTGTGGTACTGGGAATCTGGTTGGCTTTCCCCCAGGGCAACACTCATCCACCCCAGGCCCTTCCTCCTGACCACACAGCATGCGCTCGGTGCCACCCGCAGCCTCAGACACATGTGACACAGACTGGCATACCACAGTATCCTGCCCATCCAGGATCTTCTGCCCTCCACACTCCTTCCCTGGCACTGCCAACCTGGATGGTTCAGGCCCTGGATAACCCTCTGCCACCCTAGGCCTCTCCTTCCGACCACCCAGTATGCCCTCTGCGCCACGCACAGACTCAGACACCCATGGCACAGGCTGGCACACCGCAGTATCCTGCCCACTCCAGGCCTTCCGATGCCCACACTTTCCCTCCAGCACCACCGACCCAGTTGGTTCAGCCCTAAAGGAACCTGCCTTGGTCCTTTGTTCTCCCTCCCAACTGCGTGGCATCACAGACACACCTGAGTCTGGTCTAGGCAGGCACACCACAGTATCCTGCCACCCCTCCGAGGCATTCTGATCCACACCATTCTCACGGGGCACTAGAGTCCTGATTGGTTTAGGCGCAAGCAGACCCGCAGTCATCCCTTGCCCTTGCTCCCAACCATATGGCGTCACAGACACACCTGAGTCTGGTCTAGGCAGGCACACCACAGTATCCTGCCACCTCTCCCAGGCGTTCTGATCCACACCATCACACGGCAGAGACGGGCCTTGTGCCCTACTCCCCGCCGACCGTCAGCGGGTACCCACTTCCACCATGGGCACCGCGGCCTCCCCACGCATGGGGTCTGGGGAACCAGCTGACTCGGGTGCAGGCGGGCATTCACTCACCCCCTGCCTTTCTTCCCAGTCACACTCCCCCTCATGCTACCACACAACACCTCAGGCACACCTGGCGCAGGCGCAGACTGACTCACTGCCATCCCCTGCCCTCCCGTCAGGAATCCTGTTGTGCATCCCCACACACAGCCCTCCCCACTGTAGAGCCACTGTGGGCCTGGGTAAATCCCCAGCATCCCTTTCCAGCACATACTGTGACACCAATTTACCCAAATCCGTGCCCAGCAACACATCTGTAGGAATATTTTCAGACACTCCCACCTCCCGCAGACCTCTCCCCACTCCCCAGTCCAGATAAACCCGGGCTATTGGCACCGCAGGACGTACCCCACCAAAACCCTTTACCGCTAGAGTCCTGCCAGGAATAAAGTCTGCAGGGCTGACTAACACTGGACACACCAAAGTTACTTCCGCCGCCGTATCTCTTAAACCCACAGATACCTGAGTCCTGACAATGACGGTTTGCTGGTTCACGTTGGCACTGCCCTCCGCTCTGGTCACGAACAGGACAGAGGGTGATGCTGAGGGGTATCCTCCCCCAGCTGCAGAGGCAGGTTTCTTCCTCTGCGGGCACGATGCCAGGAGATGATTGACACTGTCACAAATAAAACAGCGACGGCGCACACTTTTTCCAGGTGAAGAAGGGGTCGTTCCCCCCTCCCCAGCAGAGACTGGCACAGAGGGGGGCACTGCCACCGTGATGTCGGGGGGTCGTGCTGAGTTGGGCTTCCATCCTGATGATCCTTTGGGGGAACCTCTGCTCTGGTCCACAGACGCTCTGTTGGCCGCATGGAAATCGGCCAGCTCACCAGCTTCCAGGGCCGTCTCGGGTTTGCGATCCAGAAGCCATTCCTGGATCTCAGGTGGGCACAGCTGCACGAACTGCTCTTTGATTAACAGGTCTTCCAGGGCTTCCAAGGTATCAATCTTCAGCCCCCTGACCCATTGTTGAAATAGGGTGGTCAGGTGGCTCACAACTGCAGAGTAGCTCTCCGCGGCCCGTTTCTGCAAGAACCTGAACTTTTTGCGATATACCTCTGGCGTGAGGTTATAAGGTCTCTGCAGCGCAGCTTTAATCGCCTCATAGTCCTGGTCGCTCTCAGCTGGTAATTCTGCAAAGGCTTCGAGCGCTGGACCTTTTAGTCCAGGAGTGAGGTACCGGGCCCATTGCTCCTTGGGCAGCTGGTACTGTCGACAAATCTTTTCAAAACTTCGCAGGAACACATCCAAGTCCCCATCTTTGTCCAGGGTGGGAAAGTTCTCGGCACGAGGTCTGGGCGTAGAGAGCTCTGCAGCGCCCGCAGGGGCAGGAGATAATTGCGTTCTGCTTGCCTGTGCCAGAGCGAGCTGATGTGCCCATTCGGCTTGGCGCTTCGCCGCTTCTCGGTCCGCTTGTCGCGCTGCTGTCTCTTGCTCAGCTCTGCGCTCCGCAGCTTCGCGTTCAGCCTCAGCTCGGCGCTCCGCAGCTACGCGTTCAGCTCTGCGCTCCGCAGTTTCGCGTTCAGCCTCAGCTCTGCGCTCCTCTCGCTCTTGGTACTGCAGGATGAGCTGAAGCCGCATCTGCGAGTCTGCAGAGTCCACATGTTTTAAAACAGTCTGCAAGTAAACATCCAGGGCAGTATCACCCTTGGGCGAAGCACTTGACACTGTCCTTTCCACTGGACTTGCGCTTCCTTCGGCTGGGTCAAGCGTGGTACCCTGCTCTGCTGCGTCCTGGACTGCTTGCCTCGCCTCATAATCCTCGAGGGCTTGCAAAAGTTCATCTTTCTTTTTATCCTTCGTCGAAATATTTTTGTCTCGACATAATTGTTCCAAAGTCTTTTTCGATGATTGTTGCGACATTCTCACTCCAGCCAAATAAAAGATAGAAAAGAAAAACAAAGAAGGGGAAGGGAACTGCTGTGTATTGTGTAAATTCTAATAAATGCACTGAGTTCTGCTCTGGAAATTGGAAAATCAATTTCTTTAGTATCTGGATCTATATTGCTTCACAGATCCAAATACTAACCTGATATCCCACCGCTTGCCACCAGTTGTCACGGACCTACTACGCGCGCTGCTGCGCAAAGACGCCGGGTTAAACCGCGCACTATCTATCTATCCTAGACCCAGATAATCACGCGCGCTTATCTACCCGTCCCGGCCACACTGTCTCTCACAACAGGCCCATAGAGCGCGATATACTGATCCCAGGATTGCAACGCAGTACAAGTCTTCTCCTGAAGCGCGTACTAACTATGTCTCTCACAATCCTGGAGCTCACTTTCTTATTCTATTAGTAATGCTGCCACGAGTCCTCAGGGACACTACGCGGGTCACAACAGGAGACGCAGGGCTTAGAAGCCGCACTGTCCTAGACACGGACAGTGACTACAGATCCCACAATTCCCTGCCGTTTCCTGATGACCGCAACACGCAATTTCTTATATATAACCGAGCTTAAAGCAAATAGCAATACTCCCAATCTCTTAGTTAGCGTGGATTTCATCAGCCAGAGTCAAAACTTAAATACTTTTTGTTTATTTATGATATAGAAAGAATCACAGTGCTTGGTTACATAAAAAATTATAACTAGAATAAATCAATTACTTACACACTACACAGCAAAATAAAAAGAAAAAGGTTTAACCATAGAGCGTTACTTACGAAGAACTATTCCTTACGCTAGCAGCCATGGCCTCCTGGAGTCTGGAGATGTAGCATGGACAGATCAGTCCTCTTTAGAAGGTACCCTAAGTGATCAGCGAAAGCACATGGCCAGTGTTCCGAATTTATACACTTCCTGATCTTTCCAGCCCCCACCCACAAATGGCCCAGTGTCCTGGACTCCATTTCCCAGAGGGCCATTATCGCTCGTGCTCAGTAAGCTTGTCAATTAATCTTTAATTGCCTAAAGGCGTCCCTCTTCCCTCCAGACCCCCCTTAGAGATCAAGGATGTGCTTCCTGTCTTTGAAGATTGTGTCCCCCTCTCTTGGTGCCGAGCTGGCCGCCAAGGTGTGATTTTCTATGTTAGTGTACAAAAGAAATTCCCTTTTTACAGCTACGTGTTATATCCTCCCCCCAGGGGAGAAAGCTAATCATTTTGATTACATTTCAGCTGGGGACACAGGGATACACTTACCAAATGGCCAGACACAAATATGAATATACTCTATATGGAGGAGAGGAGATATGTATAAACCGGCAGATAGACACATATATATAGGCAGACCCTTATATAGATAGAAATACAGCTCTAATCTGCCACACCCCCAGTCACTCTCTCCCTCAAGTACCCCCCAGTCACTCTCTCCCAGTACCCCAGTCACTCTCTCCTTCTCTCTCTCAGTACCCCCACTTTCTCCCAGTACCCCCAGTCACTCTCTCTCCAAGTACCCACAGTCACTCTTTCTCTTCCATTACCTCAATCACTCTCTCCCAGTACCCCAATCACTCTCTCCCAGTACCCCCAGTCATTCTCTCCTTCTCTCTCCCAGTACCCACACTTTCTCCCAGTACCCCCAGTCACTCTTTCTCTTCCAGTACCCCAGTCACTCTTTCTCTCCCAGTACCCCCAGTCACTCTCCCAGTACCCCAGCCACTCTCTCCCAGTACCCCAGCCACTCTCTCTCTCTCCAGGTACCTCCATTCACTTTCTGCCAGTACCCCAGTCACTTTCTCCCAGTACCCCAGTCACTCTCTCCCAGTACCCCCCAGCCACTCTCTCCCATTACCCCCAGTCACTCTCTCTCTCCAAGTACCTCCAGTCACTCTCTCCCTCCAAGTACCTCCAGTCACTCTCTCCCGGTACCCTATTTCTCTCTCCAAGTGCCCCCACTTTCTCCCAGTACCCCAGTTATTCTCTCTCTCTATCCAAGTACCCCCAGTCACCCTCTCCCCATACCCCCAGTACTGTGTTTTGGTCACGCTGCTCTGGTGTCACACAGTGTCGCCCACCTGCGTGGAGTTGCTGGTGGCCCGGGGGGGGAACTGTCAAGGGGGCTTAGTGGAGACCAGATTTTAAATGTGCTGAACAGCAGGCGTCTCCCTCCCTCCTTCCTGTTCAGTGGCTGCAGGACTGCCAGCGGCAGGGGGTTGGCACAGGGCTTCAAGGGGGGCTGACAAGCGTGGTACAGGGTGTTCCATCAGATAATGCAGCGCTGCTTCACGTGACTCATGTCCGCGTTAAGGAGGAGTCAGGACAGGACCAGAATTTTCTGTCCTGGTCCTCCCTTACGGACGCTGAGTGCTAAATCACTGTCGGCGCTGCAAAACTGGCAGCTGCCCGTGCAAAGGGCCTCTCACGGACACCAGTGTCCATGAGCGGACACCTTGCTGATCCCTGCTGGAAAATATTAGAGGTTCAAATTTCTTTTGAAATTTTACACCCCCTAAGAAAATTGCACCTGGGGCAACTGCCCCTGAGGCCCCCCCATGCTACGCCACTGGATGGTAAGAGCCATGTTTGATGGCCAGCAGCCAGATCTGTGAGTTCCACTTCATGTACAGTCAGTGATCTGTAAAAAGCAATTTACATGGCAAATGATTGGAACAAGCTGGCATTCATTAGATAACACTGAAGCAGGGTCACCCTGCTCTTTGGAGAGATAGGGAGAGAAACGTTACAGGGGTCTCACAGGGGGCTGTGCTGTATTTCACACCATGTGTGTTAGAAGGGGGGAGTAATCTTGTTACTCTGTAGTTAAATCTAGGCTGGTGTTAACTGATGCCCTGCACATAAAGGAAGGGGGGAGGGTAGCCAAATCAGGGACATAGATTTGTTTTTACTAAAAGACAGAAAAGGTGACTGGAGGAGAGAAAAGTGACACTTCCCAAAGTCTAATCAAATCCATTTTACACCCAGATCCTTTCCATATGGCCACACATAGGGAGGAAGGGGGGGGGGTGTTGGTAAATAGACCTGCGACATCTGCCCAGATGTGACAACCATCCATGAGGCTTTGACTCCAGATATCACCCCTGGTGGCACCTATATCTCCAGGGTGACACTCTAGGAGATAATCTCATTACTTGGGGGCAAATCAGGGTCCTGTCTGTAGCATGCAGGAGATATTAAAAGAAAAAAGCTAAAAGGTATCAAACAGACACAGACTCCCCCTTGACACACACTGTAAGTCTGAATGAAACATCTACAGCAAGAAGGATAATTGTAGTATGTGGGGGAACCCTCTTTACATTTCATTGTCCGCAATTGCACAGCCCCCCCCCCCAAACCTGCAGGCCGGCTGAGTCCTGGAAGCCACCGCGGCATTATCCATGTGCATCCTCTGCATGATGATGAAGCGCTGGGAGGAAGTGACATATGATCACTTCCTCCCAGCGCCGCAGATGAGGTGACGAGGAGGAGGATGTGTTGTGGCCAGGGATGTAGAGCCACTGGTCCCACTGAGCTGCGGGGAGGTATTTTTAATGTAATGCAGTGGCATGATAACCAGGGGGGGTTACAGCCGGTATCCCCCTCAGCCCTGCACCCAGGGCTGCCTCACCAGCTGCCCCCCCTGGTTGTTACACCACTGGGTAGGTATGACCTCCTCAGGCATACTCTCACGGGCAGCCTCCACTTCCCTGTAGATCCACAGTACAGCCATCATCTAATTTGAGGATATTTTCTTTCTACCGTCTATATCGACTGATATGGCGAGATGAAATTCCAACAAGGTGTGGGTTACCTTGAAGGGGTCCTGAAATCTACCCAGATGCGCTGATCCACTCAGAGCCAGTGATAGGGCTCTAGATTTGTGAGTGGAACAAATATACACTATACAGTAATATCAGACTGATTGTGATTTACTGCACCATTATTTGTTATTTGTTTTTTCCTATATATATCCACATGAGTCTTATTGTTTATGGGAGACACCTGAACCCTAAGGGCGCTTTCGCGCAGACCAGATACGTGTACATCTTAGCGATTGGGAAGTGATCTGGCCAGCCTGCGGTAACGTCTTTTAACCTAGCACTAACCCTCACGTATATTAGCGCTAGTGCTAAGGAGGTGATAGGGCCCTTCTTGTTTTCCCTTGATTAATGGCATTTTAGGAGTTAATGAGTATTCTAAATGCCTCTCAGTGTAGACATTTCAAGCTTTCCCTTGTTTACTGTTATGCCACACTGTTTATTATATTTATTGTATTTCCCTGGGTTTATGGCATTTTAGGGGTTATTATGGAAGTTAGAAACTAAAGGTTCAATTTACCTTTAGACCCTTTGGTTTTCGCCACATTTCAGCAAATCCATTTTGCCAAAAATATTGTGAATTCCCTATTTAGTGAATGATCACTGTAATTTGCGAAAATTGGAGTCGTCAAAGCAGTTATCTAGTTACAGTTTACGTCAGTGGTAATGTCCCTTTAAATTTTTTTGCCACATGGAACTAGAGTGTTTGGGTTTGAGTGGTGGCAACTCTAGCTGTACCTTGTGTCTGTCTGGAGATATTTGATGAAGTAATAATTTGTTATGATATGTATACATTTCTATAAACTATGCATTCATAGTTCCTAGGATTTAGGGTTTGTCTGTTTTAACCCTTTCCCGTCCCTGCAGCGGGTGGGCTTTAAAGCCACGGGGCAGCAAAGTATGCCCCACTGACTTCAATGGGCCTCCTTTGGCCTGCCCACCAGTCGAGGCGTGCTGCCTGCCATTGACTGCTGCAGGATGGCCTGAACTCAGATCATCCCCCTGCAAACAATGATGTCAGCAGCACATCAACTGTGTGGGTGGGCTGGAGGCAGCCAGCAAGCGGGGCGTACTAGTACTAGTACAACCCACCCAGTAGCAAAGATTTTAAATATGGAATTTAAACAGTTAGCGTTGAATCACTTTTGTGTTTGAGTTTCGCCTAAGGCATCAAAAAGTCTAGAGCCGCCTCTGCTCACACTCTCCAACCTTTTCCTTCTGGAATTTTCCCGAGCTGCCTCCTATCTATGAGAGAGAGTGAGGTCTTGCAACATCTGACTCTCTCCATGCCTCCAGTCGTTCAAGAAGTCTCTAAAAAACACATTACTGTGGAGAAGCCTATCACCTCACTCTGTAATCCCCCACAGAATGGGGAAAAGTCAGTCAATATGCCTTCTTTTATTCCTAGCAGGGGTCCTCCAGTTAATTATCTGATTCCTCATATCCTGGTTAATGCACTTTTTGTCACAACCTTTCAGTTTTATTTCAATTAACCTTACATTTTATTTATTTTTTCTCAGACATCCAGCTTTAAAGTTCTAGCATTTCTTGTTCATGTTCTGCTTCAGCTCAGCTTTCCATTGATCCCAGGTATTTTTATGCTGTTGAAGTATTAAGTTCAGCATTCCTTTAGCTTCCTCCCATGCTATCTAAACAGCCCCAACTATACCTGTTTATGATCTAATGTTACTGAATGGACCATTTAAATCATTAGAGCTTCAGGGTTTTGGTTTACACAAAGTCTGTTCAAATGTTTAAAGTGTCATATGTCATTTAGCATCATTTATTTTCTCATGCCATTGGTCTGTGCATAAAAGAATCAGCTTCCTGTCACGCTCAAGACTGCTTACCATGTAGCTTTACCACTCTACAGTTTGTGGCATCTCTGATATTATTATCTTATGATGCTATACTGTGCTGCTGATCAGGGCCGCCATCAGGGCATTACAGCTGGGGGCTGGGGGGGACTGGGGGGCCCGCCGGCGGCAGCAATCTTTACTTTAGGATGCAGAGGAGGTACTGCCGCCTACCTGGGCCCAGACAAGCAGAGACTTCCAAGACGGCGGCCGGCGGCAGCCGACGGGCCCTCTCTGATGATGTCAGAGGGGGCGCACCAAATATCTGCAGCAGGCAATTTCATGCCCCGATCCTGGCCCTGCCTTCCTCCCGAGTCGCACCGCCGCACGTGTACTCTGCGGCGCTGGAGGAAGTGGTCTTATAACGTCACTTCCTCCCGGCGCTGCAAGATGCACGTGGAGCGGCGGAGGAAAGAGAGGAGAACCACCGGCTCGAGTCCCATCCAGGCCAGGTAATACTTTTTAAGGGGGAGTTTAAAACAGAGGGGGGTGAATTTAAAGGAGGAGGGGGTGAATTTAAACAAGGCGACTATGAATTTAAAACAAGGGGGGTGAATTTTTAACCAGAAGGGGGAGGGGTGAAATTAAATCAGAAGGGGGGTGAATTTAAACCAGAAGGGGGAGGGGGTTAAATTAAAACAGGGGGTGAATTTTTAACCAGAAGGGGGTAAATTTAAAACAGAAGGGGGGTTAAATTAAAACAGCGGGTGAATTTTTAAACAGAAGAGGGAGGTTGAATTAAAACAGGGTGAATTTAAAACAGAAGGGGGAGGTTGAATTAAAACGGGGTGAATTTTTAAACAGAAGGGGGGTTAAATTAAAACAGGGGGTGAATTTAAAACAGAAGGGGGGTGAATTTTTAACCAGAAGGGGGGTGAATTTAAAACAGAAGGGGGAGGTTGAATTAAAACAGGGTGAATTTAAAACAGAAGGGGGGTTAAATTAAAACAGGGGGTGAATTTTTAAACAGAAGGAGGGGTGAAATTAAACCAGAATGAGAGGAGATTAATTTAAAATAGAGGGGGGAGATTAATATAAAATGAGGGGGGGTGTAATTAAACCATAAGGAGAGGAGATGAATTTAAAATGGAGGGGGGAGATTAAAAATGGGGGGGATTTAAAATGGAGGGGGGTTCAAAGAGAAGAGGGGGTGAAACTAAAGGAGAGGAGGGGGGGAATGAAATGAACATGAGAACTAAGAGTGGGGTCACAGGAGCCACAGCAATATTTTAGTTTAACGGTAAAGGCAGTGAGTGAACGTACACAGAATTCCTGTGTATGTTCATACTCCCTGCCTTTATCATTAGAGGTCTATTGCTGTGGATCCTATGTACGTTCATACTCCCTGCCTTTACAGTGAGAGTTCTTTTGCTGTGGTGCTCTGTGATGCTTAAACAGTGGAATTATCTAATTATACGTTTATGCTACATTGTTTGCACTTATACACATTTTATGTGATTTTTAAAGGTATTGGGAGCAACACTATCAGGGTTATCCAAAGAGATTCGAAAAGTCACCGCACGTTCGGTGACTTTTCGTTCTCTTCAATTCGGTTCCTGTTGCCGATTGCTTTTCGGTGACCCTGCGGTGTATTCAGCAAACACCACAGGGTCCCCGAATTGCAGGGAAAAGCTGCCGCAAACCCGACGAAAACTAACCGAATGCACGCTGAAAACAAGCAAAAACATCTGGATTAACCTTCGAAGAAGCCGAACAGGAGCCGAACAGGAGCCGAATCACACAGAGCCGAAGCAGCTGTGACGTAGAGGAGGCAGTGAATAAATTAGAAAAACCATTTGTATGAATCTGGGAAAAAGAAACGCTGTTTGCAAAGAAACTACTGAGCGAAAATGTCTGAAATTTTCACAGGAGGTCCAGGGAATGATAATAAAGAGGGCTGTTACAAAAAAATAAGTAAACTGAAAAAAAAAAAAAAAAAATCGGACTTTTTAAAAAAAAAAAAAAAATCTGAAAAATGCTTAAAGTATCCTAAAAAATCTTTAAATAAAGAGACTTTTTGCTGCAGAATTTTATAATGAATGGTTTATTAGATATTGAATTAAAATGGGAATATTTTTAACATTGAAGCCTATGGGATTCTCCTGAATAAAATTGCCGAATGAAACCACCGAATGGCAGGGCATTAGGGGAACCTTTCACTGCTGGTTTGTGTTCTCTGAATAGACGAAGCAGTGCTTTTTCATGGGGATTTCACTGCCCTCGAACAGGAACCGAACAGGCACCGTATGTGCAGGCAATTCGCCAGGATTTGGCGAATTGCCTGCTCTCTGGATAGCCGAATGGCCAGGAAAGGTAACCGAACGCTGATTTTCAGCGTTCGGTTACCTTTCTCAAGCAATTCGGATCTCTTTGGATAACCGTGTATGTAATACGATCTTCATTCATATTATATTATTTTTTAATCACAATTTCATTCTGTCTTAAATTATTTGAACCAGATTGGTACTTTTTTATGTCAAATGTACTGTTGTGCGAGCAATATGTGTGATTTCAAGATATTGGGACTACCACTCTGTAATGTTATCACGATTCACACTAAATATTGTATTTATTATGGGAAGATGGGATCATGGGGGGGGCCATTTTGAGGGTCAGTAAGGGGCCCCAAAATTTCTGATGGCTGGCCTGCTGCTGATAATCACTTTTTACCACACTCAAATTCATTGCAACATGACATATTTTTACAGTCCTCCTTTGGTTCCTCCACATCATCCAGTCATGTCACCAGGAGCTTAACCTGACTTAAGTGCTTTCCATTTTTCGAACATGCCTAATATGAGGTAGTTACAATATAGTATATTTAATATAAAAATGGGATAGTGGCCTCTCAATAGTTTCTTGAACTACCATCAAAAAATAATGTCCTTATTGTATTTTTTTTATGGTGCTGATATCTTACATGTGCATTGTTTTTCTCTTGTTGTTTATTTAAGAAAATATTTTATTGTTTATGTGTTACTGTTTGCATCCATTGTGTGATATATTGTGTTGTAAACCGCCCCCCACAGTATCTTTACCTCACTTAGTCCTTACTGCGTCCCAATGGCCATATACAGTTGTGTTCAAAATTATTCAACCCCCAATGCTGTAAAGGGTTTTAGGGAATTTAGTGTACATTTGTAATTGTATTCAGAATGAAATCCTACAAGGACTTTTTAAAGAACCATATGCAACTAAAATGACATCAATTGGTTTTGTAATACAGTAGTAAATGTTTCTTTTGTGAATTCTTCATTGACACAATTATTCAACCCCTTAAAGACTACCACTCTGAAGAACAGAGGTTCATTCAAGTGTTTTCAATCAGGTATTGAAAACACCTGTGGATGTCACAGAGCAGCAATAAAGCATAATAAGCACCAATTAGGCAGCTTTAAAATGACTGTGATACTCAGCTCCTTCTAGACATTTACTGGTGTGGTTACAAACATGGTGAAGTCAAGAGAATGGTCCAGGAAGACAAGAGAAGAGGTGATTACTCTTCACAGGAAGGGCAATGGCTATAAGAAGATTGCAAAGATGTTAAACATACCAAGAGAGACCATAGGAAGCATCATTCGCAAATTCAAGGCAAAGGGCACTGTTGAAACGCTACCTGGTCGTGGCAGAAAGAAGATGCGGACTTCGACTGCTGTGCGCTACCTGAAGCGTAGAGTGGAGAAAAGTCCCCGTGTGACTGCTGAGGAACTGAGAAAAGATTTGTCAGATGTGGGTACTGAAGTTTCAGCTCAGACAATACGGCGCACACTGCGTAATGAAGGCCTCCATGCCAGAACTCCCAGGCGCACCCCCTTGCTGTCTCCAAAGAATAAGAAGAGTCGACTGCAGTATGCCAAAAGTCATGTGGACAAACCACAGAAGTTTTGGGATAGTGTTCTGTGGACTGATGAAACAAAATTAGAACTGTTTGGGCCCATGGATCAACGCTATGTTTGGAGGAGGAAGAACAAGGCCTATGAAGAAAAGAACACCTTGCCTACTGTGAAGCATGGCGGGGGGTCAATCATGCTTTGGGGCTGTTTTGCTTCTGCAGGCCCAGGGAAGCTTCAGCGTGTGGAAGGTACCATGAATTCTCTTCAGTACCAGGAGATATTGGATGACAATGTGATGCAGTCCGTCACAAACCTGAGGCTTGGGAGACGTTGGACCTTTCAACAGGACAATGATCCCAAGCATACCTCCAAGTCCACTAGAGCATGGTTGCAGATTAAAGGCTGGAACATTTTGGAGTGGCCATCGCAGTCACCTGAGTTAAATCCAATTGAGTACCTCTAGTGGGACTTAAAGAAAGCAGTTGCAGTGCACAAGCCTAAGAATGTGACTGAACTGGAGGTTTTTGCCCGTGACGAATGGGCGAAGATACCCGTAGATCGCTGCAAGACACTTGTGTCAAGCTATGCTTCACGTTTAAAAGCTGTTAGTACAACATCCTTTTAGGCTAGGGTCAGACTGAGGCAGTGCGAACGCGCGTTCTGGCGCACTTAATCACGGCCGCACTAGCAGCAAATGCCAGGCAATGACAGCCAATATACGAAGTACGGTCGCACGAAAGTCCGGCTGCGCAACGCAAGTGGAAAATGAAAGCATTTTTTCGAGAACGTAAAACCGCTAGTACGGTTGTACAGAGTGCGCTGCGTCCGCTAGCGGTGTGTGTGTGTAATTTGGAGACGTCAGACGCTGCTAATGTCCGGCCAACATAACGTCCAGATGCACAAAGTGTTTTATTGATGATCCGTACAAACTCACGGACGAAAAATGCGCATCGTATGACCGCTATCGCGTACTCCGTGAAAAAATGCGTCCACTCGTTCGAACGTACTTTTTCACAGACAACGTGAAAATGCGTTCGTCTGACCCTAGCCTTACAGTTATAAGTACTAAGATTGAATGTCACTTGGGGGTTGAATAAAACTGATAATGATGTGAGCACAGAAAAGACATTTGTGGTTATTTCATTATAAATGTTATGTTATATTTGTCTGACCTACACGTGCCTCTTTGATTTAATTGTAAGCAAGATGACTGAATGATCAAAATCAATGTCAAACTGGCCAAAACACTCAATTTCAGTGGGGGTTGAATAATTTTGAACACAACTGTAATGGCTTCCTGATCCTTGCATTATGTCATTGCACAGCAAACTCCTGCAGCACATCTGAGGACCTTTTGCAGCCCATCAATTTACCACTGCGTTAGAGAATTAATTCAACCGAGTCTTAAGAGAAGATGATGCAAGTTAACAGGCTTGGCGGCAGTCATGCCACTCATCTGTAACTTGCAATAAACATGTGATAATTGTGACATTATGCAATGTTAAATGCCTGATTTACTTCTCGCTTCTTTGCGAGGCAGCCACAGGCTACCTCCAAATATCTGGATGAGAGTTCAAAGACATCTGGTAAGAATCTCATTTAATACCATTCTGTGAATGCTCAATGCTCCAGCATGTTACCATCCCCTTATACGATATCCTGTTCCTTGATGCCGCGCTCCGAAAAATGTTACCACCAAAACAATAATTTGAGTTAGGTTCAGTCTTCTAGGAATTTTACCTTGAAATATATCATGCTGGTGAATGTCCTGGTCTGCTTTTATTTACATCTAGTAATACTGTAGTTAGGTGTATATTTTAGGTGGAAGAGTGTGCAAGACCCTTTTTTGGGTAGAAGGGCTACTTCAACTACCAGTGGGGGTAGCCCTCAATAGAAATACACTAATTGACTTTTGTAGTAGCCCAGTCTTAAAATATAAGCTTTATTAATTACATAAAACCAAATACTATAGTCTGGACGTAGCCGCAATCTTACATACAACACTAAAATCATGACACTACAAATAGAGCAGATCCAAGAGTGGTGGTTTTGCCCCTAGTGGCAGGTTGAAATTTAGAGGTATTTAGCAGTCAGTTGTCATTAGGCAGCAAGCATAGTCTGCTCAGGATATTTAACTGAGTGATATGAAATCACTCGCTATAATATGCAAGGTCATTCTATAAGAACACTCTTGCCTTGTTACCAACAGGTCTATCAATTGGTTGTCTACAAGTGCTAAATGGGTTACTAACAATGTCATCCAATATTGCTATGCACTACTATCCCAATTATCATGATTTTAGTGTTTTAAGTGTTGTATGTAAGATTGTAAGATTGCGGCTACGGCCAGACTATCGTATTTGGATTTATTTCATTAATACAGGTTATATTTTAAGACTGGGCTACTACAACAGTCAATTAGTTTATATTTACATTTAGCATATTACCTCTCAAAATATCACTATGCCAGCAGAACTCTAAATAATAAAATTTGGGTTACAGAGTGTTTGAAATGTAACTAGCATTACATAAATAACAATAACCTGAATATGGCTACATAAAGTCACAGTATGAGAGGGGACTCTTCACCTGCATGAGTATCATCTAACAGGCAATTGGAGTAATGTGGGAACATGAGAGCAGCAAGCTGTGGTCAGAGCAAAGGTGGTAGACCAGAGAATATTTCAAGACATGAGCAGAGGTATGTGTGAGGTAGTTCAAGTAAGACCTGGGCTGACCTAAGCCACTACAGTTACAGTTACAAATATTTATACAGTGCCAATAAATTCCTTTATGCTGTACAATGGGAGAGACAAAAATAACAAATATACATAAACGTTACGCACGCAGAACAGAAGGAGAAAGGACCCTACTCAAGAGCTTACAATCTAAGAGGACCAGGGTGGCCCATTAGGTGAGGGTGAATACGGTAGGTGGAGTGGTGGGTTGCAGGAGGGCTTAATGTGAAGAGGGGCAGGAGATGACAGTGGGGAAATCATGGCCTTCTCTAAAGTAATGTGTTTTCAGAGACTTCTTGAAGGACTGGAGAGACGGGAAGAGTCTAATGTTGTGGGGGAGGGAGTTCCATAAAAAGGGGGCAGCTCGGGAGAAGTCCTGAAGGTCATAGTTAGGGGTGCGGGTACGAGGAGCTGATAGCATCAGATCATTAGCCGAGTGAAGTGGTCGGGATGGGATATACCTGGTAATAAGGGAGGAGATGCAGGCAGGGGCGCGGTTATGGAGAGCTTTGTATGTGAGCACTAGTATTTTGAAATGGATTCTAAAGGAAACAGGGAGCCAGTGTAGAGATTGACAGAGGGGTTAGGTGTGAGAGGTGCGAAAGTAAATGGATGAGCCTAGCACAGGCATTCATAACAGACTGCAGAGGGGTAATCTGGGGTCTCTTAAGGCCAGAGTGAAGGAGGTTGCAATAGTCAAGGTGGGCGATAATAAGAGCTTGGATGAGCATTTTATTAGAGTCTGGATTAAGAAAGTTACGGATGCTTGCAATATTTTATAGGTGGAAGTAGCAATATTTGGTTAGAGACTTAATGTGAGGAGTAAATGAGAGATTGGAATCCAAGAGGATCCTGAGGCAATGAGCCTGAGAGGTAAAAGTAATGGTGGTAGCATTCACCGGAAGGGAAATGGGTGCAGGAACCAAGGTCTTTGAAGAAGGGAAGATAAGAAATTCAGTTTTAGAGAGGTTGAGCTTGAGGAAACGGGAAGTCAGCCAGTCGGAGACAGCTGATAGGCAGGCTGTAACACAGTCCAACACCAGAGGAGAGAGAATGGGAGAGGAAAGGTAGATTTGGGTGTTGTCAGCTTAGAGATGATAATTGAATCCATAAGAAGAGATGAGGTTGCCCAGAGAGGCCGTATAGAGAAGAGTAGGGGACCCAGAACAGAGCCTTGAGGTACCCTAACTGAAAGAGGAACAGGTGGTGAAGAGGCAACAGCAAAAGAGACACTGAAGGAGCGAAGAGATAGATAGGAAGAGAACCAGAAGAGAGCAGTGTCACTGAGGCCAAGCTGATGCAGCATGAGGAGTAGAAGAGGAGGTCATCAGTGTCGAATACAGCGGAAAGGTCAAGAAGAATGAGGAGGGAGAAGTGACATTTGGTTTAAGCGGCAGCTAAATCATTACTCACCTTGGTCAGAGTAGTCTCAGTAGAGTGCTGGGAGCGAAACCCAGACTGGTGCGGATCGAGTAGAGAGTAGGGTTGAGCTGTTCGGTTCGGATCGATCGGTTCGGAGTTCGATTCGAACATCGCCTGTTCGCATGTTCGCGAACTACGAACATTTCCGCGTGTTTGCCGCAAATTTTGCCCAGTCATGGGCTCACAGAGCTAAATCCCGCAGCACACTATATAAGGCTTCACACAGCGCTTCAGCACGTGTTTGAGAGGAGATTGTTCTTGTTTTAGTATGTGTTCTCACTGCCAGTCTGCCACCAGCTACTGGGGGGGTCTCATTTCTACAAAATATCTGGGAATTGTTCTAATCTGTGTGTTCTCACTGCCACTAAGTATTTTGGGGGTCAGTAATTTCTACAAAATATCTGGGAATTGTTCTAATCTGTGTGTTCTCACTCCCAGCAACTATTTTGGGGGTCAGTAATTTCTACAAAATATTTTTGAATTGTTATAATCCGTGTGTTCTGACTGGCTGCCACCAAGTATTTTGGGGGGTCAGTAATTTCTACAAAATATTTGGGAATTGTTATAATCCGTGTGTTCTCACTGCCACCCAGTATTTTGGTGGGTCAGTAATTTCTACAAAATATTTGGGAATTGTCATAATCCGTGTGTTCTCACTGGCTGCCACCAAGTATTTTGGTGGGTCAGTAATTTCTACAAAATATTTGTGAATTGTTCTAATCCGTGTGTTCTCACTGCCACCCAGTATTTTGGGGGGGGGGGTCAGTAATTTCTACAAAACATTTGGGAATTGTTCGAATCCGTGTGTTCTCACTGACACCTAGTATTTTGGTGGGTCAGTAATTTGTACAAAATATTTGGGAATTGTCATAATCCGTGTGTTCTCACTGGCTGCCACCAAGTATTTTGGGGGTCAGTAATTTCTACAAAATATTTGGGAATTGTTATAATCTGTGTGTTCTGACTGGCTGCCATCAAGCATTTTGGGGGGTCAGTAATTTCTACAAAATATTTGGGAATTGTTATAATCCGTGTGTTCTCACTGCCACCCAGTATTTTGGGGGGTCAGTAATTTCTACAAAATATTTGGGAATTGTTATAAGCCGTGTGTTCTCAATGCCACCCAGTATTTTGGGGGTCAGTAATTTCTACAAAATATTTGGGAATTGTTCTAATCCATGTGTTTTCACTGACACCAACAGGGTTATTCAAAGAGATTCGAAAAGTCACCGCACCGTCGGTGACTTTTCGTTCTCTTCAATTCGGTTCCTTTTTCCGATCCCATTTCGGTGACCCTGCGGTGCATTCAGAAATAGGGATGAGCCGAACACTCCCTGAGTTTGGTTCGGAGCTGAACCCGAACTTTCCAAATGTTCGGATCCGAACCCGAACCCGATCTCGAACTCAATACAAGTCAATGGGGCTGAAAATTCGGTTTTTAGAGTGCCCTCCAAGAGGGCATATATGCTAGATATTTGCCATAAAAGGTGTATGGGGGTCCGGGTAGTGCCCTGGGGGACAGGAAACAAGGACAAAAAGTAAAAAAAAAAAGTTTTTAAAGGGACATTGAGTTTTCCATGAAATCTGGGTTAAAAATAAAAACAAAAAATTCCTTCAAATATCGTGCCTATGAGGTCCCAATAACCTGCCCGTGAAGTGGCGGATTTCTAGGATGTATAGAAATATGTAAAAACCAAAAATGACATTTCAAATGACGGTAAATGCTTTTTCTTTAATCTATCCATAAACAACCGCTTGGGGTGGCAGTCTGTATGAAAAGAGGAGACATTTTCAGACACGCAGAAAAAGTTTACTTATTTTTTGGCAGTGAAAAGCAGGAGAATGACTGGAGAATGGAAAATTCTAGACCAAATAGTCGATATGGAAAGTGAGATAAATGGGAGAATTTTTCTGGTTTGGCTATTTTGACCTAGAATTTTCTCTTCAGTCATTCTCCTGAGTTTCACCTTTCTCTGAATAACCCTGTCAGGGTTATTCAGAGAGCGGTGAAGAGCAGGAGAATGACTGGAGAATGGAAAATTCTAGGTCAAAATAGCCAAACCAGAAAAATTCTCCCATTTAGGCTAGGGTCAGACTAGCAAATTTTTAACGTGCGTTTAGGCGCACTTAATCACGGCCGCACTAGCAGCAAATGACGGGCAATGACGGCCAATATACGAAGTACGGTCGCACGAAAGTCCGGCTGCGCAACGCAAGTGGAAAATGAACGCATTTTTTTGAGAACACAGAACCGCTAGTACGGACGTACAGAGTGCGCTGCATCCACTAGCGGCGTGTGTGTGTGATTTGGAGACGTCAGACCCTGCTCATGTCCGGCCAACATAAGGTCCAGACACCCAAAGTTTCCTGGTTTGGATCCGTAAAAAATCTGGAACAAAAATGCACATCGTATGACTGTTTTACGTTACCCCAGCTGCTGCAGCGCAAGAAAAAATATAGTCCCAACCATCCCCTAAGCACAGCGTCTACATGCCAGCTTAGCAAAATTACTCGCATTGCAGCTGCTGCCTTTCCAACTGTTGGACTCTACTCCATTCCGTGAATTTGCTGAATGTGCTGTACCACAGTGGCATGTTCCAAAACGCCATTACTTTTCACAGAAGGCCATTCCAGCACTATACCAGCACGTGGAAGACAATGTTATCGAGTCATTGGGAAAGGCAGTCAGCAGCAAGGTGCATGTGACTTTAGAGACATGATCCAGCAAGCATGGACAGGGTCGTTCCATTTCCTTCGCAGCACACTGGGTAACTCTGATTGCAGCTGGGAGGGATCCAAGATGGGGCTCTGTGCTGGAGTTTGTTCATCCACCACGCCTCCAGAAAGCTGCTTGTATGAGGTCTGTCTACTCCACCACCACCTCTCCCTCTTCCTCCTCCTCCTCCTTCTGTGTTTCTGGCGAAGTGGCAGTTAAACCGACGCGTGGCAGGGGCTACGCAATGGCTCATGCAAAAAGATGCCATACTGTGCTTGAGCTGGTTTGATTAGGGGACAGGAGCCACACCTGGCCAGAAATTCTGTCCGCTCTGCACGGGCAGGTGCAGAGTTGGTTAACACCATGCCAGCTTCAGCTGGGAATGGTCGTCTGTGATAATGGCAGCAACCTTCTCTCCGCCCTATGCCAGGGTAGGTTGATGCATGTACCATGCCTAGCACACGTCCTAAATCTGGTGGTACAGCGTTTCCTAACCAGGTACCCAGGGCTGGCAGAGCTTCTCAGCCAGGCCAGAAAAGTCTGCAGCCACTTCAGACGGTCATTCCCAGCAAGCATTCGCTGGCAGAAATTCAAAGAGAATTCCACCTTCCCACAAACCGTCTGATCTGTTACATGCCAACCAGGTGGAACTCGACATTAGCAATGCTGCAACGTCTGCACAAGCAGCAGAGGGCCATCAATGAGTACCTGTGTGAGTATGGCACAAGGTCAGGTTCAGGTCAACTTGGTTCCCTCCGCAGTGGCTGATGATCAAGGCTGCATGCACTGTACTGTCACCATTTGAGGAGGTAACGAGGATGGTGAGCAGGGACAGGGCATGCATCAGTGACACAATTCCTTTAGTGTTCCTGCTGGAGCACACTCTTATAGATGTGGCTCTAGAGGCAGAGCAACGGGAGGAAGAGGAGACCTTCCCTAGCTCTGAAGGCCCCAGTTTTTCCGCAGACAGCATTCCAGCGGGTCCTCCTCAGATCAGACAGGAGGAGGATGAGGAGGAGGAATATTTGAATAGTAGGGGCATTGAAGGTGGGGATTCCTCAAGGGAGGGTTTTGTGTGCCCAGAAACACAAGGACTGGTACGTGGCTGAGAGGAGGAAGTGCACGATGGGGTCATCCTCCTCATTGAGCAGGAAGACTCAGAAGCTAATGCCACCTCCAACCGACGCTGCATGGGCTCCCTTATTATGCAAAGCCTGCTAAAGGACCCCAGGATTCATGCTATCAAGGAGAGGGATCATTACTGGTTGGCAACCCTTCTTGATCCACGATACAAGGGTAAAGTTGCAGAGCTCATCCTGCCCGCACAGAGGGAGCACAGGATGAAAAAACTTGAAGACGCTCTAAAGCGACACTTGTGTAACACCTTTCCAGGCACTGGTAGGTTACCAAGTGATGACACAGGTGCTTCTGAGGCTGCGGATGATCAGAGGAATAGTGGTGAAGGCCAGGGCCGCTTGACTGATGCCTTTTTAATTTTTTTTAGTACAAGACGCCCAAGGACGTCAAATGTAGGCACCCATTGCCAGCATCTTCACCATATGGTGCAGGACTATCTAGGGGCAAGGGTAGACCTGGATAACTTTCCAGCAGATGATCCACTGGCTTACTGGGTGTTGAGATTGGATCACTGGCCAGAACTTAGCCAATATGCTATGCAGCTACTAGGTTGCCCTTAATCTAGCGTGCTTTCTGAAAGGACATTCAGTGCCGCTGGAGGTTTTGTCACAGACAAAAGAGTGCGTCTGTCCGACTCTGTAGACCGGCTGACATTTATAAAAATGAATCAGTCCTGGATCAGCAGCTATCAATCCCCTGATGCTGACGTAACGGAATAGATGGGGGATGTCTTCTGCATTCACAAAACCTCCAGCACTGAACTCTTCCACAATACCACAAAAGGGTTACGGTGTGAAGGCACAATATTTGGCTGCACTGATGCCTGTGCCGCATTTATATCTTTTTAATATTTTGAACCGCAGGGTCCAACCCTGCACTCTTCCACAATACCACAAAAGGGTTACGGTGTGAAGGCACTTGCTGCCATGAAAGTCACAATATTTGGCTGCACTGACGCCTTTACCAGATTCATATCTTTTAATATAGGACCGCATGGTCCACCCCTGCACTCTTCCACAATACTACAGAGGGGTTACTGTATGAATGCACTTGCTGGCCTGGCACCAAAAGCACAATATTTGGGTGCACTGCCACTGACGCCTTTACCAGATTCATATCCTCAGAGGGGTTACTGTGTGACGGCACTGTTGCCGACACTAAAGGCCCAATTTTAAAGCACCTATTGTTACTTTCATCCAAACCCTGCACCATAATTTAGTCCAAAAAAATCACTAAACTTTTTCTGCTCGTCCTAAAATGTCTTTTCATACAGGCTGCCGCCCCAAGCAGTTGTTTATGAATAGATTAAAGGAACAGCATTTACCGTAATTTTAAACGTCATTTTTTGGTTTTTAAATGTTTCTATACATCCTAGAAATCTGCCAATTCACGGGCAGGTTATGGGGACCTCCTAGGCACGATATTTGAAGGAATTTTTCGTTTTTATTTTTAACCCTTATTTCATGGAAAACTGTCCCTTTAAAAACTTTTTTTTAAAACTTTTTGTCCTGGTTTCCTGTCCCCCAGGGCACTACCCGGACCCCCATACACCTTTTATGGCAAATATCTAGCATATATGCCCTAGAGGGCACTCTAAGAATCGAATATTGAGTCCCATTGACTTGCATTGAGTTCGAGTTCGAATTTGAACATTTGGAAAGTTCTAGTTCGAATTCGAACATTTGGAAAGTTCGAGTTCGAATGCGAACCGAACTCGGGGGTGTTCGGACTCCCTACTGGGATTAACACTAGTAGTTGAGCAGCCGACCAGTAAAGAGGCCATATTGGATTTTTAATACTCACAAATGGAGGTTTGGTATCAGACGTTGTTGTAGGTAAAAATTTAGGATCTAGTGATCGCCAGTCAGTGTGGTTTAACAGCAAAGAAAGAGAGAATTGAAGTCTGTAAAGGATAAAATGAGATGACCATAGCATAATACTGTTATTGTGAGTGAGTATTTAGGCCCCTGCTAGGACCACACTTACAAAAAGCAGAAAGTATTCAAGCCCATCAAAAAGTGCACACCAGCTTCTTATCCACACCAACCGGCAGCAATTATAACTCCTTCTCTCCGGAGGGACAACTGTTTTGGCATACAAAAGTAATTACCATACAGAAGCCTTTAGTGGTGGATCCGGCAGCCTTGGGCAGGATATACAGCAACCTCAGGACTCCAGCAGCGTTAGGATAAAATTAGGACATAATTCGCAATGAATAAAAGTAAAAAGTGTGTTTATTTAAATAAAACACATCCCAACAGTTTATATGTTTTAGTATCACCTAGCAGCCTATAGGCCTCCTTCAGGTAATATTCACGTGACATTACGACAGTCCCCCCCCCCTTTATCCGCCTGCTTCACAACCAAATCAAAATTATTCTTCAATTCCTCACAAGTCTTCCTCTCTTTATAGGTTAAGTTGGGTTTAAAGGGGCGGGAAGTTAATTTCCTTATCTCATCCAGAACCAGTTTTGTAAAAACCTCAATATGATTACCCTTCTCCCAAGCTGGGAAGAAGTGTGATTTTGGTTTAAAATTAGAGTGAACAAAAGGCCCCCTTTCCTCCTCGAGAGCAGGATTGCTTGATTGCTCACTCTGTTTTTTTTTTCCAAAGAACCTTTTGAGTGTGAGTTTCCTCAGGAAGCGTTGAGTGTCCAAAAACAAAGAAAAATCATCATCAGAAATAAGGAAATTAACTTCCCACCCCTTTAAACCCAACTTAACCTATAAAGAGAGGAAGACTTGTGGAGTCTAAACTTACCCTTCACCTTTCCAACCTGGTGTTTAAGAGCTTTTATGGGAAGCTGCCACCCTACCTGAATAGACTGCATCCCCCAGCAGTTCCCTCATCCTATAACCTCCGATCCAGGACCAGCACCTTACTTGCAATACCACAATACAAAAAGAAAGTGGCTCGATCCTCATTTTCCTAAAGAGCACCACAATTATGGAATAGCTTCCCAGACGCCATCAAATCTTCCCCCAGTCTAAAGTCACTCAAGAGCTCCCTATTAACATACCTCAATACGGAATGCACCTGTAAACATGTAACATAATGACTATTTCCTACATATTTATTTTCTGTTAATCTGTATATTTGTGGTTTTAATATCTTGCATTGTAATACTTTGTATTTCTGTAACAACTGTAACATTTTAAAGTTCTTGAACCCAGGACGTACTTGAAAACGAGAGAAATCTCAATGTATCCTTCCTGGTAAAATCCTTTATAAATAAATAAATAAAATAAATAAATAAAATATCCATAGTCAGCCCTTTTTCATTCTGTCTGCCTCTGTATATCCATAGTCAGCCTTTTTCCTTCTGTCTGCCTCTGTATATACATAGTCGGCCTTTTTCCTTCTGTCTGCCGCTGTATATCCATAGTCAGCCCTTTTCCTTATGTCTGCCGCTGTATATCCATAGTCAGCCCTTTTCCTTCTGTATGCCTCTGTATATCCATAGTCAGCCCTTTTCCTTATGTCTGCTGCTGTATATCCATAGTCACCCCTTTTCCTTCTGTATGCCTCTGTATATCCATAGTCGACCCTTTTCCGTCTGCCTGCCTCTGGTATATCCATAGTCACCCCTTTTCCTTCTGTCTGCCTCTGTATATCCATAGTCAGCCCTTTTCCTTCTGTTTGCCTCTGTATATCCATAGTCAGCCCTTTTCCTTCTGTCTGCCTCTGTATATCCATAGTCAGCCCTTTTCCTTCTGTCTGCCTCTGTATATCCATAGTCAGCCCTTTTCCTTCTGTTTGCCTCTGTATATCCATAGTCAGCCCTTTTCCTTCTGTTTGCCTCTGTATATCCATAGTCAGCCCTTTTCCTTCTGTCTGCTGTTGTTTATCCATTGTCAGCCCTCTTCCTTCTGTTTGCCTCTGTATATCCATAGTCAGCCCTTTTCCTTCTGTCTGCCTCTGTATATCCACAGTCAGCCCTTTTCCTTCTGTCTGCCTCTGTATATCCACAGTCAGCCCTTTTCCTTCTGTCTGCCTCTGTATATCCAGTCAGCCCTTTTCCTTCTGTCTGCCTCTGTATATCCATAGTCAGCCCTTTTCCTTCTGTGTGCCTCTGTATATCCATAGTCAGCCCTTTCTTCTTTTTTGTATCCTTTGTTTATTCATTTGTATCCTGTTATTATATAATAAATTTCTATTGTGTTCCTATTCTAAATCCACCTCTGTCTCTGTATTGCTGCACATCGGGCTCAAACCCCCGTACTCCCTGACACACTGGATGTAACGGTGAGCCCCCTATAGGGTGATGGGGAGCCCCCAATCTGCGGAGATTGAAGCCTTAAGGGCAGGTATACAGATTCCAGGGAACAAACCAGGATATTACAGGAATTAGAAAGATCACGAAGCCCTGACTGAGATCCTTGAAAGGTGGTCTCGAAATAGTAACTAAGCTAGGTCTGCAAGGTGAATAAAACATAAACCAGACATACAATGAATGCAGGTATACAGATTCCAGGGAACAAACCAAGATATTAACAGAAACTAAAAAGATCCCTAAGCCCTGACTGAGATCCTTGAAAGGTGGTCTCGAAATAGTAACTAAGCTAGGTCTGCAAGGTGTATAAAACATAAACCAGACATACAATGAATGCAGGTATTACACGGATAAATAAGCACGGTACAGGGGACAGACAGAAGAGAGATCCAAATACAAGAGCCAAAGGTCATACACAGAATATCATAACCAGAGGGGTCAGACAAGAGAGAGATCCTAAACACATGAGCCAGAGGTCATACACAGAATATCAAAGTTAACCAGCACACAGGGACTAGGCAAAAAAGACTATCCTGGTCCAAGGATCAAGGGGAATCCTGGTCCTACATATAGTGCAGATCAGGTCATGTGACCGCAGACCAATAAGCCCAACAGATGGCCTGCAGCCTGAAAACAAAAACAAACAGGAATCCCTGCTACCACCAGCAAGGGGCAAGGCTGAGACGTGACATAACCCCCTCCCTTACGGGTGACCTCCTGGGCACCCAAGAAAGAAAACATGGACGGCATGAAAACGGATAAGACCAATAGTCACCAGTACCCATTGGAATCCCACTCAGACTCAGAGTAGTCAGTATGTGCCTGAGCAACAAAGCTCTTTCATAAACCACCAGGTCCTCTCTGCAGATCACTGCACCATTAGAGGCCTGTACACAACCCTCGGCAACCGAGCTAGAGTCTCGTACCCGAGGGTCCGACGGCATGAGTACCTTGGACCTTGAACGGAGTGAATCATCAGTCCCAGGTTGGTTACGGTTAGTCACCTTCTTGCGTCTCCTGGGCAGTGATCTAGGAGTTCTGTCCACACCATAGAACATAGAGGCAATAGAGGTACTGCCAGATCCAGTGACAGTAGTCTTGCCCTGAGATTGTATATTACATCTCACAGTGGAACCACTAGACACAGTGGACTTACTGTCTGCCCCAGAGACAATGACCTTGCCATTAGACATGGCCCGACCGATACAGTACAGGGTGTGTGCATGACTGGTAAACTCTCGGGATATGGGACATCACCAGGACATGGTACAGTTGGCGCCACAACAGTCTTACACCTCTCCCCAGGAGGAGTATATTGTGGATCATCTGAATCAGACTCTTCCAACAGCCCTTGCAGAATGCCAGGGTGTCTCTGGAGCACTACCCAGTGCGTCTCACGCATCAAAGAGACAGAAGGCGTCCGTATATATCCCTTGGGAACACAATGTGATTTGGGGATCATAGTACCCTTCAAACCACCAGCTTGCCGGATTTCCCTGATTACTGTGCGGAGTAAGGCAACCTCGGACTTAGAGGGTGTAGTATCACTGGAACCAGAACAGAGTGTGGAAGTTTCAGAACCAGATTGGCTAGGGTTGATCACCTTTTCCTGTCTTCTCTTTGAGCAAGACGTAGACTTTGTGACCACCTCACAAGGCTTGACAATGGTGGGGACAACACTGGACTCACTGTGGGGCAAGGGCACAGTGGTCTCATGTGCCAATCCAGGCACGTCGGCCTCATAACAAAACGTGGTCACAGCTGTCTCGTCTAACCTGGGTGCAGCTGTCTCGCCTAACATGGGCGCAGCTGTCATTGCTGACATACAGCTTGTCCCGGACACCACTGGCAAGGTGCCAGCCTCAGGCATCACGAATGACATATTGTCAGTACCCGACATGGCTGGCTTCGTGCCAGGGGAAACAGACATGGCTGGCTTCGTGCCAGGGGAAGCAGACATGGCTGGCTTCATGCCAGGGGAAGCAGACATGGCTGGCATCGTGCCAGGGGAAGCAGACATGGCTGGCATCGTGCCAGTAGATACAGACATGGCTGGCTTTTCATTGCCAGTGGATACAGACATGGCTGGGTTTTCATTGCCAGTGGGAACAGACATGGCTGGCTTCGTGCCAGTAGATACAGAGATGGCTGGCTTCGTGCCAGTAGATACAGACATGGCTGGCTTCGTGCCAGTAGCTGGCTTTTCATTGCCAGTGGGAACAGACATGGCTGGCTTCATGCCAGGGGAAGCAGACATGGCTGGCTTCGTGCCAGTAGATACAGACATGGCTGGCTTTTCATTGCCAGTGGGAACAGACATGGCTGGCTTCGTGCCAGCGGAAGCAGACATGGCTGGCTTCGTGCCAGTAGATACAGACATGGCTGGCTTCGTGCCAGTGGATACAGACATGGCTGGCATCGTGCCAGTGGATACAGACATGGCTGGCATCGTACCAGTGGATACAGACATGGCTGGCATCGTACCAGTGGATACAGACATGGCTGGATTCGTGCCAGGGGAAGCAGACATGGCTGGATTCGTGCCAGTAGATACAGACATGGCTGGCATTTCATTGCCAGTGAGAACAGGCATGGCTGGCTTCGTGCCAGGGGAAGCAGACATGGCT
This sequence comes from Leptobrachium leishanense, assembly GCA_009667805.1. Taxonomy (NCBI): domain Eukaryota; kingdom Metazoa; phylum Chordata; class Amphibia; order Anura; family Megophryidae; genus Leptobrachium; species Leptobrachium leishanense. The sequence goes on from RXON01005217.1 coordinate 131,612, forward strand.
GGCTTCATGCCAGTAGATACAGACATGGCTGGCATTTCATTGCCAGTGGGAACAGGCATGACTGGCTTTTCATTACCAGTGAGAACAGGCATGGCTGGCAGCGTGCCAGTGGATACAGACATGGCTGGCAGCGTGCCAGTGGATACAGACATGGCTGGCAGCGTGCCAGTGGATACAGACATGGCTGGCATAGCATTCCCAACCGGAGACACTGCAACCTCACTGTGAGACGAGGGCATAGTGATCCCATGATTCAACAGATTTGAGGTGGCTATTCTGCCAGTCTGGATGCCTATGGAGGACACACCAGTACCTCCATAGCGATACCTGGATACATGGTTCCCCTGCCATTGCTTAACAGGTTTTAATACACAATGTTCAATAGTGTGATTTGGATGTGCACAATAAAAACAGAGACCATACAACCTGCGTCTTTCCTTCTCAGACATGGGTTTGCAAGTAGTGCAGGGTGGTGCTGCATCGTTAGCTGCAGCAGGTGATAGGCTCAGAGCCTCCATTAACCTCTGCAGCTCTTTCAGCATAGCAAGCATCAAGTTCAATACAGCTTCATACATATGAGACATACCTGCCAGCTTCTATTATGGGACCAGGATAATGTAACGGTGAGCCCCCTATAGGGTGATGGGGAGCCCCCAATCTGCGGAGATTGAAGCCTTAAGGGCAGGTATACAGATTCCAGGGAACAAACCAGGATATTACAGGAATTAGAAAGATCACGAAGCCCTGACTGAGATCCTTGAAAGGTGGTCTCGAAATAGTAACTAAGCTAGGTCTGCAAGGTGAATAAAACATAAACCAGACATACAATGAATGCAGGTATACAGATTCCAGGGAACAAACCAAGATATTAACAGAAACTAAAAAGATCCCTAAGCCCTGACTGAGATCCTTGAAAGGTGGTCTCGAAATAGTAACTAAGCTAGGTCTGCAAGGTGTATAAAACATAAACCAGACATACAATGAATGCAGGTATTACACGGATAAATAAGCACGGTACAGGGGACAGACAGAAGAGAGATCCAAATACAAGAGCCAAAGGTCATACACAGAATATCATAACTAGAGGGGTCAGACAAAAGAGAGATCCTAAACACATGAGCCAGAGGTCATACACAGAATATCAAAGTTAACCAGCACACAGGGACTAGGCAAGAAAGACTATCCTGGTCCAAGGATCAAGGGGAATCCTGGTCCTACATATAGTGCAGATCAGGTCATGTGACCGCAGACCAATAAGCCCAACAGATGGCCTGCAGCCTGAAAACAAAAACAAACAGGAATCCCTGCTACCACCAGCAAGGGGCAAGGCCGAGACGTGACACTGGACAAATGAAATAGGTAGTTTAGTCTAAAGGCATCTGTAACAGTGGCCATGGCTGGTGTCTAAGCTCACAGCACTTGCAACGTTTTCTTCGTATTGGAAAATTCTTTAAGGCTGAACAGAAATAAAGTGTACACAGTCTTATCTTCATTACAGGATAGCTGCAGGTTAGTTTGATCTTCTGGAACAACAACATAAACAACAGAGTTCAGAACATACCATAGAGTACTGTAGTAGTAAAAAGTATAAACATCGTCATCTACAGTTAAAACAGTATATAGCACCTAAATCATATAAACCATAGTTTGCGTTAAACAACATGAGTGCAATATTCTAACACATACTGTCAGTGTGATTGTGTAATTTCGAAAAATAATCCCCTCTTCGATAACTTCACAAAGCCGCTTTTTATCGCCTTGTTCCGGACACTGTAAATCAAGGGGTTTAATAGAGGTGCCCCAAATAAGTAAACAACAACAAATACCCTGTCTTTATCAATCGAATAAGCTGTCTTGGGTCGGAGATACATAAACCCGAGACAAGCATATTCAGTTACAACAACTATCAGGTGGGATGTGCAGGTGGAGAAGGCTTTGCGTCGGCCATCATTTATGCAAATTTTCAGGATGGCTGAAATGATGTATATGTAGGAAATAACAATGAGTAAAAAAGGTATGGTGAACACACCAAGTCCAGTAAAAAAAGTCGAAAACTCCATTACCTCATGGATTTGGATGTTGGGACATGCGAGGCGTAAGACCTGGCCAACATCGCAAAAGAAGTGATCAATCTCATTTGGAAAGCAAAATGAAAGCGTAAATACTGAAATAGCTATTGTGAATGTGATCGCAGAACTGACCATCCATATAACACATAATAAACCCATGCAAACAGGCCAACTCATTATAGTTTTGTAGCGCAGAGGATTACTTTTGGCAACGTATCGATCATAAGACATTGCAGTAATAATAAATATTTGCACTATTCCAAAAATGACAACACAAAACATCTGAAGTGCACATCAGAGGAAAAAAATGGAGTGTTTGGTGTTGAGCAAGCTGAGTAGAGTCTGCGGCACAACACTTGATGTATAACAGATATCTGAACAGGAGAAGTGAAAAATGAAAAAGTACATGGGTGTGTGAAGATTGGAGTCTACTTTAATTATAAGCATTAGCAATGAAATGCCAAGAGGATGACCAAGAAGAAGAAGAGAAACAAAGTGACGATCACACCCAGATATCTGGCAGAGTGTGAGAATGAGTGGAAGATAAATTCCGTCACAGAGGTCTGGTTACGTTTGTCCATACGGTTCTCTGGATTACATGAGATCTGGAGTTTATAGAAAAATACAATTATTTAGATTCACATTTACTGGGGTGAGGGAGTTTGTCATTTATTTATTTTTTACCGATTGAAAGTTTATTGTAAGCAAAGTGTAATTAAGAAAATTAATTAAAAGAAATTAAGAATTTAATTTCAGAATTAAAAAATAAGGAAGGCTAGCAAGTCAAGTAAGACATATTTCTGAGTAAATAGAATAAAATAAATCCATAAAATGAAAGGAACTCCTAAATCTGTAATTAATCTACTGCACTATGATCCGGTATTATAATAGGTTACATATTCATTTTTAATTGTTAGAGGCTGCATTTTTTTCCCAACAAACCTTTGTATTGTGTATAATTACTAGACCCACATATTATCATAAGTTTTACATTTTTAATGGCATTTTAAGATACTAAAGTGCCTTTGTCAATTGGATGTGCAAGACACCATAGCGACTTCAGCTTGCTAGTAGTTTTAGTGCAAGATCTCTGCATCTACAGTTACAGTTTTCAAAACTATATAGTTTTCTTAAAAAACAGGGCTTTATGACATTATTGGCAGAGATTGTGACATTACACATAAAACATTCAGGTTTTTCAAAGGGAGTCGAACTGGCCATGAAATTGTACTGAAAAGTGAATTTTTCCATAAGGTGCAATTTTGGGGCCATTCGGCTATTCAAAAAGTTGGCAGTTCGCCAAATATTGGCGAATTGCCAGCGAAATACATTGATCTTCGGTGCCAGTGAACTCCCCAAGTAATGGTTAATCTATTCAGAGGACACGAACAGCAGTCAGAGAAATGTCCTGATTTTCGGTGGTTTCATGCGGCAGGTTTAAACAGGCGAATCCCATAGGTTTCAATGTAAAAAAAAAAATCCAGTTTTTTTATTAAAAATGTGTTCAACCGTTTATTCTCTTCATTTGCAGCAAAAAGTCTCGTTATTTATTATTTAGGACTTTTTAGGCATTTTTGGCAAAACAAAATTCTGCATTTTTCTAAAATGGCGTTTTTTTTATGTAACAGACCATTTTATTATTTTTCATCGGACCTCCTATATTATTTCCAGGCATTTTCGCGCAGTAGTGTTTTTTGCAAACGCGTTTTAAAAGTTGTGGTGTTTTTTTTTTTTTACCCCTGTTCAGCGACTTGTCGGCTTTTTGCAGCGGGTCGTCGGCTTTTTTCAGATCGATTTGGCATTTGTGGCAGATCGTCGTATGCATTTGGTTGGTTTTCGGATCGATTTAGTGGGTTTTCGGATGTTTTTCCAATCAGTGCGGTAGTTTCTCGGATGCCTTCAGCGGCTCGTTCACTTCACTTCCCCACAGGATCGACGAATCGAACTCACTGAAGTGTGGGGATTGGGGAGAGCACCGAAATGTCGATGACATCTCGGTGCTCTCTGAATAACCCTGATTGAATCACAGATCCAGACAATGACATCTCCTGAGTCTCATGACCTGCTGGAATGTCTAGGCGATTTGATTCATATGTAAATATTTTAATGGTGTTTATCCAAGTCTTATTGATTAATTATGTCTGCAAATGTGGCTAATTTATGTTTTATAGATGTAAATGGTATGTTGGATTTTAGTGTTGCTAAATTCTACATGGTTTTCTAGAGCTATGTAAAATCCAGATGCTGGTGGCCAGTGTGTGGAACGTGCTGCCCTGCTGCATGTAAAATGTATATGCTGAAGACATGAAATCAGCTATAGGCAGGACGGGATCCCAAATGAACTGCCTAGACTAGATAAATGGTTTCCCTTCACCTTCCTTGTGCTCTCCCTATGGGTGAATGAATTAATATCAGGGTTATTCAAAGACAATCGAAAAGTCACCAGACGTTCGGTGACTTTTCGTTCTCTTCAATTCGGTGCGATTTGGCGATCCCATTCCGGCGACCCTGCGGTGTATTCAGCAAGCACCACAGGGCTTTCGTAGTGCAGGGAAAACCTGCCGAAAACTCATCGCAAAACCCAGGCGAATGCAAACCGAAACCGGCAAAAACATCTGGATTAACCCTGCCGGAGAAACCCGAGCAGGAGTCGATCAGAGCGCAGAGCAGCCACCGTAAAAACCCGACACCGCAGAAGAATAGAGTGAAAAAAACAAAACAGTATGCTTGAATGTTTGAAAAGTGAAACGCTGTTTGCAAACAAACTACTGAGCGAAAATGTCTGAAATTTACTTATGAGGTCCAATGAATGATATAAAAAGGGCTGTTACAGAAAAAAGAAAAAGCGTTAAAAAAAACCGGACAATTTTTTATTGCAAAATAATCCCGAAAATTGCTTAAAAGATCCTAAAAAATCTATAACTTAAGTGACTTTTTACAACAGAATATTATAATAAACAGTTTATTAGATATTAAATAAAAACGGAAATATTTTTAACATTGAAGCCTATGGGATTCGCCTGAATTAACCTGTCGAATGAAGCCACCGAATGGCAGGGCATTTCGGCAACTTTTCACTGCTAGTTTTTGTTCTCTCAATAGACGAAGCTATGGGGATTTCACTGCCCTTGAACAGGTACCGAACAGGCACCAAACATTGGGAATAGGGACCAAACATTTGGCGAATTGCCTGCTCTTGGATAGCCGAATGGCCAAGAAAGGTAACTGAACGCTGATTTTCAGCATTCGGTTACCTTTCGGCAGCCATTCTGATCTCTTTGAATAACCCTGTATGTGTCCAGGAAAACATGCCACATGTGCCATTATATTAAGTGCAATGTATCAGAATGATGAATTATATGATATGAAATGTGATATTCTGAAAAAATGGCTGTAATTTTGTTGCTTATTGTGTACATATATCTTGCATGTCCACAATTTTTCTGTGTATAGTATTTTATTGATAATGATGAGGAAGTGTGGGACTTACAGGTCTATTCACAAGGGGTTAAAATCAGGAGAACTGTCAGGAGAAGAGAACAATCTTGACCAAATAGCCGATTTGGAAAGTGAGATAAATGGGAGAATTTTTCTGGTTTGGCTATTTTGACCTAGAATTTTAACCTCTCCAGTCATTCTCCTGACTTCACTCTTTAGTGAATAGCAGTGGCGTAGCGTGGGTTGTCAGTGCCCGGGCTACAGCCTTGCACCTGACCACAGGTCTGGTGCAAGACAGATTCAACAGTATGCCAATCACGGCTCAGAGTCCTGATTGGGCAAATTTTGCCCAATCATGGGCTCACAGAGCTAAGTCCCGCAGCACACTATATAAGTTTTCCACGCACCGCTTCAGCATGCATTTGAGAGGAGATTTCATAGGAGATTGTTGTTGTGTGTTCTTACTGCCGGTCTGCCACACTACTGGGAGGGTCTGGGGGGTCTCATTTCTACAAAACATTTGGGAATTGAGGTGATCTGTGTCTTGTCACTGGTGCCAGCAAGTATTTTGGGTGTCTCACAAATTTTCACAAAACATTTGGGAATTGAGGTGATCTGTGTCTTGTCACTGCCAGCAAGTATTTTGGGGGTCTCACAAATTTCTACAAAACATTTGGGAATTGAGGTGATCTGTGTCTTGTCACTGCCAGCAAGTATTTTGGGGGTCTCACAAATTTCTACTAAACATTTGGGAATTGAGGTGATCTTCTGTGTCTTGTCACTGCCAGCAAGTATTTCTGGGGTCTCACAAATTTCTACAAAACATTTGGGAATTGAGGTGATCTGTCTCTTGTCACACAGTCAGTACCACGCAGTATTTTGGGGGGTCACTAATTTTTACAAAATATCTGGGAATTGAGGTGATCTGTCTCTTGTCACTGCCAGCAAGTATTTTGGGGTCACTAATTTCTACAAAACATTTGGGAATTGAGGTGATCTGTGTCTTGTCATTGCCAACAAGTATTTTGGGGGTCTCACAAATTTCTACAAAACATTTGGGAATTGAGGTGATCTGTGTCTTGTCACACAGCCAGTGCCACGCAGTATTTTGGGGTCACTAATTTTTACTAAGTATCTGGGAATTGGGGTGATCTGTCTCTTGTCACTGCCAGCAAGTATTTTGGGGTCACTAATTTCTACAAAATATTTGGGAATTGTTATAATCCGTGTGTTCTCAGTGGCTGCCACCCATCAGGGGGTCTCACTGATTTATAGGAGGTTTCTGAGACTTGTAATCTGTGGCTTCTCACTGCCACCCATCAGGGGGTCCCACATACTTCTAGCAGATTTATGCAAACTGTAATTTGTGTCTTCTCACTGCCACCCATCAGGGGGGTCTCACTGATTTATAGGAGGGAATTGTAATCTGTGTCTTGTCACTGGCTGCCAGCTATCAAGGTGTCTCACTGAGTTATACCAGAGTTCTGTAAATCTTTAATCTTTATACCAGAGTTGAATCCGAGTTCTGTATATATTTAATCTATATATCACTCACTATGTCTGAAAGAACAAAAAGGTCAGGCAGACGCTCCCAGACACAGATAAGAGGGCAAGCAGCCCCTGTGTCGGGAGGCTGTGCCTCTGGTCGTGGTGGACGTGGTGCATCCTTTGCAGGGACACGCTTGTCCTTTCTAACTGTTGCTGGCCGTCTTAAGCAGCAGCAACATACTGAAGATTTGGTGGATTGGCTAACCAGGCCATCCTCATCCTCCGAGTCCTCTGCCAGCCAGGCTTGTAGTGCTTTACAGTCCACCTCAGCTGACAAAACATCTAATGCCACCTCCATGTCCACAGCTACTCTTGCCGTAGCCTCACTATCACACACGGAGGAGTCAGCTGAATTGTTTGACTACAATGAGAGTGACATGCTGCTTGAGCATGCGCAGCAAGTACAGTGCTCTGATTCAATCTCTGAGGTTGAGGAAGGGAGTATAATCAACCTAGAGGAAGGGGGTGCCAGTGATGACACACAAATAACTGGCACTCATGTTGCCCCAGCAGCTGCAGCATACTGCAAAGTTGGCTCCAGTGACGAGGAGATAGGGGGTGAAGATGACATTGATGATGAGGTCACTGACTCCACCTTGGTGCCAGATCAAACAGAGGAATCAAGTGAGGAGGAGGGGGAGGAGGAGAAGGCACAGCAAACACGAGGCACAACATCCTCTATGACCAACCGTAGCACTAGCCAGTCCAAGACATCAGATGTCAGATCTGCTCTGGTGCAGAGCGCTGTTGTCTCAAAGCACACATACAGGAACTCTGTTGTCTGGGAGTTCTCTAAGAAATGTGCAGCAGAGCGCACCGTTGCTATTTGTAATCTATGTCAGATGAAGCTGAAGCGTGGGAAAGACACCGGACACTTGGGTACCACATGCTTGAGGTGACATATGAACACCTGCCACACATCCCGTTGGCGCAAAACTTTGCATAGGTCCTCCTCCTCCTCATCTGTCTCTACCCCCACTGTATGTCCTGCCATGTCATTGCCTACAACCTCCACTGACAGGGATGATGCTACAGTAATGGATGTACCAGCTCCTTCCTCACAATGTGACATCATCCCATCATCTGACGATTTACGCAGTCAGATTACGTTACCGCAGCTGCTGCAGCGTAATAAAAAATATAGTCCCAACTGTGACGGAACCGTTCTCTTCCGTCTGTCCTGACTCTCCAGACACCCCTTCGTTGCGGTCAGCCCAGCTACTGGGAGCGCTGTCCTCAGCGCCTCGAGCAGCTTGACCCGCCTGCTTCTGTTCCTCTGCCCTGGAGCCGTTAGGAATTTCCAGAAGGCCACTTGGTGCCTTCTGATGTTGAGTATATAGTGTAGCGTAGTTTGTAATAAAGACACCAGGCGCGGCTGTATGCTTTAAAACAGGATTCTCTCTCTCTCAGTCTGAGAGTTCTCTGAGGTTTAATGAACAAACCGCCACCATTTATGCTGAAGTCCAACAGTCATAATTTGCATAAATGACGCACCTCGTCCTACCAATATACTAATTACATTATGTCAGTTATTTACAATAAACATTCTTTACATTATTTAGCCTTCAGCTCACACAACATTTGTATAACCTATTGTTCTAACACATAAGATTAAATACAAACACAATCACAGACTTCTTGAATCAAATATGCAGCTAGATAAGGGGAAAAGCCCTGGTGCATGAATTACACAGCAGTAAAGCTTGTTTACTGGCTACACAGAAACACATTTACCTACAGGAATATAATTATTTTTAAAACCAAAGCTATGCCATTTTACACTAAACTAATTTAAACTAAAACCAAACGATGTAAAATATATATAAAATCACACGATATAAATGAACATAAAGTCTCTTGGGGTTTGAAGCATGGAGCGTTACATCAGCTCCATGACATATGTCCCCCCTTCCAGAACGGCAGGGCAAGTTTAGATCCCAAACGGATCACTTGCCACTGACGAGACCTCTCACCTTGCCCCTCTTCTGTGCCATCTTCAAAGTTCTATGGTTGCGGGCACATAAGCAAAGTCAGCGGGGTCTGACGGTCGCTGGAAGGCTGTGGGTCCATAGTCCCTTGGTAAGAGGCAAGCCAACCCTCTTGTCCCGTGCTCCCAAGTAGGGATGAGCTGTTCGGTTCGGACGGTTCGGAGTTCGACCCGAACTTAGTCTGTTCGATTAGATCGCGAGCACCGAACATTTCCGGGTGTTCGCCGCATGTTCGACCACAATGGACCACAATGCATTTTCCCACTGGCCTGAAGCTCGTAATTGGCTACAGCCTTGCACCTGACCACAGGCCTGGTGCAAGACAGGTTCAACAGTATGCCAATCACGGCTCAGAGTCCTGATTGGGCAAATTTTGCCCAATCATGGGCTCTCAGAGCTAAGTCCCGCAGCACACTATATAACGTTTCCACGCACCGATTCTGAACGCAATTCAGAGGAGATTTCAGAGGAGACAGTTTGTGTTGTTACTGCCGGTCTGACACACTACTGGGGGGTCTCATTTCTACCAAATATCAGGGAATTTAGGTGATGTGTGTCTTGTCAATGTGCCAGCAAGTTTTTTTGGGGTTACAACTT
>RXON01005218.1:0-84756 GCA_009667805.1 Leptobrachium leishanense
AGTATAATTAATGCAGCATATGAATCCACACACTGCTGGAAGCACCTCTCTGCAGTATAATTAATGCAGTATATGAATCCACACACTGCCGGGCAGCACCTCTACAGTATAATTAATGCAGCATATGAATCCACACACCCCCCACACTATAAGAGGGGGCACTTATACACAGCTACACCCCCAGTTATAAGAGGGGGGGCACTTATACACAGCTACACCCTCAGATATAAGAGGGGGGCACTTATACACAGCTACACCCCCAGTTATAAGAGGGGGACACTTATACACAGCTACACCCCCAGATATAAGAGGGGGACACTTATACACAGCTACACCCCCAGATATAAGAGGGGGGCACTTATACACAGCTACACCCCCAGTTATAAGAGGGGGCACTTATACACAGCTACACCCCCAGTTATAAGAGGGGGGCCCTTATACACAGCTACACCCCCAGATATAAGAGGGGGGCACTTATACACAGCTACACCCCCAGATATAAGAGGAGGGCACTTATACACAGCTACACCCCCAGTTATAAGAGGGGGCACTTATACACAGCTACACCCCCAGTTATAAGAGGGGGGCACTTATACACAGCTACACCCCCAGTTATAAGAGGGGGGCACTTATACAACAGCTACACCCCCAGTTATAAGAGGGGGGCACTTATACACAGCTACACCCCCAGTTATAAGAGGGGGACACTTATACACAGCTACACCCCCAGTTATAAGAGGGGGGCACTTATACACAGCTACACCCCCAGTTATAAGAGGGGGGACACTTATACACAGCTACACCCCCAGTTATAAGAGGGGGGCCCTTATACACAGCTACACTCCCAGTTATAAGAGGGGGGGCACTTATACCCCCAGATTATTATCTTTTATATAAAAGGTTTCAGGGTGGTTTTCATTAAGTTGTTCAGTTTATTCGTCGCATTAAAGGGGGAAAAAGTTCTGAAATGATTGTCTCATTTATTTAGATCACAGAAACCTGACATTTTAACAGAGGGGGGTAGACTTTCTATACACACAGATACAGATAGAGACACAGATACAGACACAGATACAGACACAGACAGAGACACAGATACAGATACAGACACAGACACAGACACAGACACAGATACAGACACAGATACAGACACAGATACAGACACAGACACAGACACAGACACAGATACAGACACAGATAGAGACACAGATAGAGATACAGATAGAGACACAGATACAGATACAAATAGAGACACAGATACAGATACAGACACAGACACAGATACAGATACAGATACAGATAGAGACACAGACACAGATACAGACACAGATACAGATAGAGACACAGACACAGATACAGACACAGATACAGACACAGATACAGATAGAGACACAGATACAGATACAGACACAGATACAGACACAGATAGAGACACAGATAGAGACACAGATACAGATACAGATACAGATAGAGACACAGATACAGACACAGATAGAGACACAGATACAGACACAGATACAGATACAGATACAGACACAGATACAGATACAGACACAGATACAGATACAGATACAGATACAGACACAGATAGAGACACAGACACAGACACAGATACAGATACAGATACAGACACAGATACAGATACAGACACAGATACAGATACAGATAGAGACACAGATACAGACACAGATACAGATACAGACACAGATACAGACACAGATACAGATACAGACACAGACACAGATACAGATACAGATAGAGACACAGATACAGACACAGAAACAGACACAGATACAGATACAGACACAGATACAGACACAGATACAGACACAGATACAGATACAGACACAGATACAGATACAGACACAGATACAGACACAGATACAGATACAGACACAGATACAGACACAGATAGAGACACAGATACAGACACAGATACAGACACAGATACAGACACAGACACAGATACAGATACAGACACAGACACAGATACAGACACAGATACAGATAGAGACACAGATACAGATACAGACTCAGACACAGATACAGATAGAGACACAGATACAGACACAGATACAGACACAGATACAGATACAGATACAGACACAGATACAGATACAGCACAGATACACCACAGATACAGATACAGACACAGATAGAGACACAGATAGAGACACAGATACAGATAGAGACACAGATACAGACACAGATACAGATACAGACACAGACACAGATACAGATACAGATACAGATACAGATACAGATACAGACACAGATACAGACTCAGACACAGATACAGATAGAGACACAGATACAGACACAGATACAGACACAGATACAGATACAGATACAGACACAGATACAGATACAGACACAGATACAGACACAGATACAGATACAGACACAGATACAGACACAGATACAGACACAGATACAGATACAGATAGAGACACAGATACAGACACAGATACAGACACAGATACAGATACAGATACAGATAGAGACACAGATACAGATACAGATACAGACACAGATACAGATACAGATACAGATAGAGACACAGATACAGATACAGACACAGACACAGATACAGATACAGACACAGATACAGATACAGATACAGACACAGATACAGATACAGATACAGACACAGATACAGGCACAGATACAGATAGAGACACAGATACAGACACAGATACAGACACAGATACAGATACAGATACAGATAGAGACACAGATACAGATACAGACACAGATACAGACACAGATACAGATACAGATACAGACACAGACACAGATAGAGATACAGACACAGATAGAGACACAGATACAGACACAGATACAGATACAGACACAGACACAGACACAGATACAGATACAGATACAGACACAGATAGAGACACAGATAGAGACACAGATACAGACACAGATACAGACACAGATACAGATACAGATACAGATAGAGACACAGATACAGACACAGATAGAGACACAGATACAGACACAGATACAGACACAGATACAGATACAGATACAGGCACAGACACAGACACAGATACAGACACAGATACAGATACAGACACAGATACAGATACAGATACAGACACAGATACAGATACAGACACAGATACAGATACAGATACAGATACAGACACAGATACAGATACAGATAGAGACACAGATACAGACACAGACACAGATACAGACACAGATACAGATACAGATACAGACACAGATACAGATACAGACACAGATACAGACACAGATACAGATACAGATACAGACACAGATACAGATACAGACACAGATACAGATACAGATACAGACACAGACACAGATACAGGCAAAGACACAGATACAGACACAGATAGAGACACAGATACAGACACAGATACAGATACAGGCACAGATACAGATACCGACACAGATACAGACACAGACACAGATACAGACACAGATACAGATACAGACACAGATACAGATACAGATACAGACACAGATACAGATAGAGACACAGACAAAGATACAGACACAGATACAGATACAGACACAGATACAGACACAGATACAGATACAGATACAGACACAGATACAGATACAGACACAGATACAGATACAGATACAGACACAGACACAGATACAGGCAAAGACACAGATACAGACACAGATACAGACACAGATACAGATACAGATACAGATAGAGACACAGATACAGACACAGATACTGACACAGATACAGATACAGATAGAGACACAGATACAGACACAGACACAGATACAGACACAGATACAGATACAGATACAGACACAGATACAGACACAGATACAGATACAGATACAGACACAGACACAGATACAGACACAGATACAGACACAGATACAGACACAGATACAGACACAGATACAGACACAGATACAGACACAGATACAGACACAGATACAGACACAGATACAGACACAGATACAGATACAGATACAGACACAGATACAGATACAGACACAGATACAGACACAGATACAGACACAGATACACAGATACAGATACAGACACAGTACAGATACAGATACAGATAGAGACACAGATACAGACACAGATACTGACACAGATACAGATACAGATACAGATAGAGACACAGATACAGACACAGACACAGATACAGACACAGATACAGGCACAGATACAGATAGAGACACAGATACAGATACAGACACAGACACAGATACAGATACAGATACAGATAGAGACACAGATACAGACACAGATACTGACACAGATACAGACACAGATACAGATACAGATACAGATAGAGACACAGATACAGACACAGACACAGATACAGACACAGATACAGATACAGATACAGATACAGACACAGATACAGACACAGATACAGATACAGATACAGACACAGACACAGATACAGACACAGATAGAGACACAGATACAGACACAGATACAGATACAGACACAGATACAGATACAGACACAGATACAGATACAGAAACAGATACAGATACAGATACAGACACAGATACAGACACAGACACAGATACAGACACAGATACAGATACAGACAGAGACACAGATACAGATACAGACACAGATACAGATACAGACACAGACACAGATACAGATACAAACACAGATACAGACACAGATACAGACACAGATACAGATACAGATACAGACACAGATACAGACACAGATACAGATAGAGACACAGATACTGATACAGACAGACACAGATACAGATACAGATACAGATACAGATACAGACACAGATACAGACACAGATACAGATACAGACACAGACACAGACACAGACAAAGATACAGACACAGACACAGACACAGATACAGACACAGACACAGATACAGATAGAGACACAGATACAGACACAGATACAGACACAGACACAGATACAGATAGAGACACAGATACAGACACAGATACTGACACAGATACAGACACAGATACAGATACAGATAGAGACACAGATACAGACACAGACACAGATACAGACACAGATACAGATACAGACACAGATACAGATACAGACACAGATACAGACACAGATACAGATACAGATACAGATACAGACACAGATACAGACACAGATACAGGCACAGATACAGATACAGATACAGACACAGATACAGACACAGATACCGATACAGATACAGATACAGACACAGATACAGGCACAGATACAGATACAGATACAGACACAGATACAGACACAGATACAGATACAGATAGAGACACAGATACAGATACAGACACAGACACAGATACAGATACAGACACAGATACAGACACAGATACAGGCACAGATACAGACACAGATACAGACACAGATACAGATACAGATACAGATAGAGACACAGATACAGATACAGACACAGATACAGATACAGATAGAGACACAGATACAGATACAGACACAGACACAGATACAGATACAGACACAGACACAGATACAGATACAGACACAGATACAGACACAGATACTGACACAGATACAGACACAGATACAGATACAGATAGAGACACAGATACAGACACAGATACAGACACAGATACAGACACAGATACAGATACAGACACAGACACAGATACAGACACAGATACAGATACAGATACAGATAGAGACACAGATACAGACACAGATACAGATACAGATAGAGACACAGATACAGACACAGATACAGATACAGATACAGATAGAGACACAGATACAGATACAGACACAGATACAGACACAGATACAGATACAGATACAGACACAGACACAGATACAGATACAGACACAGATAGAGACACAGATACAGACACAGATACAGATACAGATACAGACACAGATAGAGACACAGATAGAGACACAGATACAGACACAGATAGAGACACAGATAGAGACACAGATACAGACACAGATAGAGACACAGATAGAGACACAGATACAGACACAGATACAGATACAGATACAGATAGAGACACAGATACAGACACAGATAGAGACACAGATACAGATACAGACACAGATACAGATACAGACACAGATAGAGACACAGATAGAGACACAGATACAGATACAGATACAGATACAGATACAGACACAGATACAGATACAGATACAGATACAGATAGAGACACAGATACAGATACAGATACAGATACAGATACAGATACAGACACAGACACAGATACAGATACAGATACAGGCACAGACACAGACACAGATACAGATACAGATACAGATACAGACACAGATACAGATACAGACACAGATACAGATACAGATACAGATACAGACACAGACACAGATACAGATACAGATAGAGACACAGATACAGACACAGACACAGATACAGACACAGATACAGATTCAGATACAGACACAGATACAGATACAGACACAGATACAGACACAGATACAGATACAGATACAGACACAGATACAGACACAGATACAGATACAGATACAGACACAGACACAGATACAGGCAAAGACACAGATACAGACACAGATAGAGACACAGATACTGACACAGATACAGATACAGGCACAGATACAGATACAGACACAGACACAGATACAGACACAGATACAGAAACAGATACAGACACAGACACAGATACAGATACAGATACAGACACAGATACAGATACAGACACAGATACAGATACAGATACAGATACAGACACAGACACAGATACAGACACAGATACAGACACAGACACAGATACAGACACAGATACAGATACAGATACAGACACAGATACAGATAGAGACACAGATACAGACACAGATACAGATACAGATACAGACACAGACACAGATACAGATACAGATACAGACACAGATACAGATACAGATACAGACACAGATACAGATACAGATACAGACACAGATACAGATAGAGACACAGATACAGACACAGACACAGATACAGACACAGATACAGATACAGACACAGATACAGATACAGACACAGATACAGACAGATACAGATACAGATACAGACACAGATACAGATACAGACACAGATACAGATACAGATACAGATACAGACACAGACACAGATACAGGCAAATACACAGATACAGACACAGATACAGACACAGATACAGATACAGATACAGATAGAGACACAGATACAGACACAGATACTGACACAGATACAGATACAGATAGAGACACAGATACAGACACAGATACAGATACAGATACAGACACAGATACAGATACAGATACAGACACAGATACAGACACAGATACAGACACAGATACAGATACAGACACAGATACAGACACAGATACACAGATACAGATACAGACACAGATACAGATACAGATACAGATAGAGACACAGATACAGACACAGATACAGATACAGACACAGATACAGATACAGACACAGACACAGATACAGATACAGATACAGATAGAGACACAGATACAGACACAGATACAGATACAGACACAGACACAGATACAGACACAGATACAGATACAGATACAGATAGAGACACAGATACAGACACAGACACAGATACAGACACAGATACAGATACAGATACAGATACAGATACAGACACAGATACAGACACAGATACAGATACAGATACAGACACAGACACAGATACAGACACAGATACAGATACAGAAACAGATACAGATACAGATACAGACACAGATACAGACACAGACACAGATACAGACACAGATACAGATACAGACAGAGACACAGATACAGATACAGACACAGATACAGATACAGACACAGACACAGATACAGATACAGACACAGACTCAGATACAGACACAGATACAGATACAGATACAGACACATATACAGACACAGATACAGATACAGATACAGACACAGACACAGATACAGACACAGATACAGATACAGACACAGATACAGATACAGACACAGATACTGATACAGACAGACACAGATACAGATACAGATACAGATACAGACACAGATACAGACACAGACACAGACACAGATACAGATACAGACACAGACACAGACACAGACAAAGATACAGACACAGACACAGACACAGATTGTTATGATCTCTGCTTGTTCAGATATGAGGCTGGGCTGTCAGGTTCACCATTGCTTTATTGCAGGACACTTACTGTTATATACAGGCTTGGATAACTACAGGAACACAGGATCATGCATCTGCCTTCACAACAGCATCACACTGACTAACCCTGAAGATGGCTGCCTGCCCTCTGACCTGTGTCATCCTGGGCGGAGCCACTAGTTAAAGTGATAGCACAGGTTTAGTATAGTCAGCTATAACACCTTCCTCCCCACCCCAAAAACAAAACCAGATACAGACACAGACACAGATACAGATAGAGACACAGATACAGACACAGATACTGACACAGATACAGACACAGATACAGATACAGATAGAGACACAGATACAGACACAGATACTGACACAGATACAGACACAGATACAGATACAGATAGAGACACAGATACAGACACAGACACAGATACAGACACAGATACAGATACAGACACAGATACAGATACAGACACAGATACAGACACAGATACAGATACAGATACAGACACAGACACAGATACAGATACAGACACAGATACAGACACAGATACAGGCACAGATACAGATACAGATACAGACACAGATACAGACACAGATACCGATACAGATACAGATACAGATACAGACACAGATACAGATACAGATAGAGACACAGATACAGATACAGATACAGATACAGACACAGATACAGATACAGATAGAGACACAGATACAGACACAGATACAGACACAGATACAGATACAGACACAGATACAGACACAGATACAGGCACAGATACAGACACAGATACAGACACAGATACAGATACAGATACAGATAGAGACACAGATACAGATACAGACACAGACACAGATACAGATACAGACACAGATACAGACACAGATACAGGCACAGATACAGACACAGATACAGACACAGATACAGATACAGATACAGATAGAGACACAGATACAGATACAGACACAGACACAGATACAGATACAGATAGAGACACAGATACAGACACAGATACTGACACAGATACAGATACAGACACAGATACAGATACAGATACAGATAGAGACACAGATACAGACACAGATACAGACACAGATACAGACACAGATACAGATACAGACACAGACACAGATACAGACACAGATACAGATACAGATACAGATAGAGACACAGATACAGACACAGATACAGATACAGATACAGATAGAGACACAGATACAGATACAGATAGAGACACAGATACAGATACAGATAGAGACACAGATACAGATACAGACACAGATACAGACACAGATACAGATACAGATACAGACACAGACACAGATACAGATACAGACACAGATAGAGACACAGATACAGACACAGATACAGATACAGATACAGACACAGATAGAGACACAGATAGAGACACAGATAGAGACACAGATAGAGACACAGATACAGACACAGATACAGATACAGATACAGATAGAGACACAGATAGAGACACAGATACAGATACAGATACAGGCACAGACACAGATACAGACACAGATACAGATACAGATACAGATAGAGACACAGATACAGATACAGACACAGACACAGATACAGATACAGAGACACAGACACAGATACAGATAGAGACACAGATACAGACACAGATACAGACACAGACACAGATACAGATAGAGACACAGATACAGACACAGATACTGACACAGATACAGACACAGATACAGATACAGATAGACACAGATACAGACACAGACACAGATACAGACACAGATACAGATACAGACAACAGATAACAGATACAGACACAGATACAGACACAGATACAGATACAGATACAGATACAGACACAGATACAGACACAGATACAGGCACAGATACAGATACAGATACAGACACAGATACAGACACAGATACCGATACAGATACAGATACAGACACAGATACAGGCACAGATACAGATACAGATACAGATACAGACACAGATACAGATACAGATAGAGACACAGATACAGATACAGACACAGACACAGATACAGATACAGACACAGATACAGACACAGATACAGGCACAGATACAGACACAGATACAGACACAGATACAGATACAGATACAGAGATAGACACAGATACAGATACAGACACAGATACAGATACAGATAGAGACACAGATACAGATACAGACACAGACACAGATACAGATACAGACACAGACACAGATACAGATACAGACACAGATACAGACACAGATACTGACACAGATACAGACACAGATACAGATACAGATAGAGAACAGATACAGACACAGATACAGACACAGATACAGACACAGATACAGATACAGACACAGACACAGATACAGACACAGATACAGATACAGATACAGATAGAGACACAGATACAGACACAGATACAGATATGACAGATAGAGACACAGATACAGACACAGATACAGATACAGATACAGATAGAGACACAGATACAGATACAGACACAGATACAGACACAGATACAGATACAGATACAGACACAGACACAGATACAGATACAGACACAGATAGAGACACAGATACAGACACAGATACAGATACAGATACAGACACAGATAGAGACACAGATAGAGACACAGATAGAGACACAGATAGAGACACAGATACAGACACAGATACAGATACAGATACAGATAGAGACACAGATAGAGACACAGATACAGATACAGATACAGGCACAGACACAGATACAGACACAGATACAGACACAGATACAGATAGAGACACAGATACAGACACAGATACTGACACAGATACAGACACAGATACAGATACAGATAGAGACACAGATACAGACACAGACACAGATACAGATACAGACACAGATACAGACACAGATACAGACACAGATACAGGCACAGATACAGACACAGATACAGACACAGATACAGATACAGATACAGATAGAGACACAGATACAGATACAGACACAGACACAGATACAGATACAGATACAGATAGAGACACAGATACAGACACAGATACTGACACAGATACAGACACAGATACAGATACAGATACAGATACAGATACAGATAGAGACACAGATACAGACACAGACACAGATACAGACACAGATACAGACACAGATACAGATACAGATACAGATAGAGACACGGATACAGACACAGACACAGACACAGACACAGATACAGATACAGACACAGATACAGATACAGACACAGATACAGATACAGACACAGATACAGATACAGACACAGATACAGATACAGACACAGATACAGATACAGACACAGATACAGATACAGACACAGATACAGATACAGACACAGATACAGATACAGATACAGATACAGACACAGATACAGACACAGATACAGACACAGATACAGATACAGATACAGACACAGACACAGATACAGACACAGATACAGACACAGATACAGACACAGATACAGATACAGATACAGATACAGAAACAGATAGAGACACAGATACAGATACAGACACAGACACAGATACAGACACAGACACAGACACAGACACAGATACAGACACAGATGGGCAGATCTTTCAGAGTGAGAGCTGGCAGCAGATCTCCGTTTTGAGCTCCGCGCTGCTCCTTGGCAGAGAGATAGATTTATTCCGCACAGGGTTGGGGAGGTGGGAGAAGAAAGTCGCAGAGTTTATCCAGGAATTCTCATTACTCTGAGCTTCTCCCCCTCCCCTGCCATGTCACCTCCACTCACTGCCAGACATGGAGCTTTATCAGAGGGGACAGGGGCTTTGTCATCTCTCACATTCCATGTTTGCAGACCCTGAGGTCACACTTATACATGGTGACATCATCACAGCCCCAATTCTTGGCTGCTCTTTCAAGCACCCTCCGCATTCCATCGCCCGAAGCACTGACATCATTTGAGGTTTGCTAGATGTATATAAATTATAGTGAGACGACAGTCCATCCTCAGCAGCCAGAAAACACCAGCCGGAGGTCCACCAAGACCTGTACCTTCAACAGCAAGGAGACTATAAAGTCTGAGTGCCTGGAAGAACCTCCATCCATGGTGAGACTCACTACTGGGAAAACCCCACCATCCACAAGAGCTTCAACACTAAGAGACCCTCCATCCACAAGAACCTCAGCAGGAGGAGACCTTCTGTCCTTCAGACCCAGAGGAGCTCTGCGAGCACTCTCCATCCTGGGCACGGGGAGACCTTCCAGAAGGTGCAGAGTGTGGTCTGGACTGGACCTTAGCCAGAGGTAAGGAGAGGCTCAGTCATAATGCATGGGTCAGCAGACTTTACCTTTCACATTTAGTAGATATTTGAGGTCCCCAGCTCCTCGCTCTTACCCCTCACACAGGAATCAGGGTGACAGGTTTGTCCCTTATCATTCTGGGGCTTTAACGCTCTCTATGCAAAACAAAGCTCTAAACAACTTTTCCCATATCTAGAACAACGAGGAACGATACGGTTATGGGACAATACAGGTATGGGAGGATATGTTATGGGGTGATACAGGTATGGGAGGATATGTTATGGGGTGATACAGGTATGGGAGGATATGTTATGGGGTGATACAGGTATGGGAGGATATGTTATGGGGTGATACAGGTATGGGAGGATATGTTATGGGATGATACAGGTATGGGAGGATATGTTATGGGATGATACAGGTATGGGAGGATATGTTATGGGATGATACAGGTATGGGAGGATATGTTATGGGATGATACAGGTATGGGAGGATATGTTATGGGTGATACAGGTATGGAGGATATGTTATGGGATGATACAGGTATGGGAGGATATGTTATGGGACGATACAGGTATGGGAGGATATGTTATGGGATGATACAGGTATGGGAGGATATGTTATGGGATGATACAGGTATGGGAGGATATGTTATGGGATATTTTATGGGAGTTATGTTATGGGGTGATATAGGTTTATGGGAGGATATGTTATGGGGTGATACAGGTATGGGAGGATATGTTATGGGGTGATACAGGTATGGGAGGATATGTTATGGGGTGATACAGGTATGGGAGGATATGTTATGGGATGATACAGGTATGGGAGGATATGTTATGGGATGATACAGGTATGGGAGGATATGTTATGGGGTGATACAGGTATGGGAGGATATGTTATGGGTGATACAGGTATGGGAGGATATGTTATGGGATGATACAGGTATGGGAGGATATGTTATGGATGATACAGGTATGGGAGGATATGTTATGGGGTGATACAGGTATGGGAGGATATGTTGGGTGATACAGGTATGGGAGGATATGTTATGGGGTGATACAGGGGTATGGGAGGATATGTTATGGATGATACAGGTATGGGAGGATATGTTATGGGATGATACAGGTATGGGAGGATATGTTTATGGGGTGATACAGGTATGGGAGGATATGTTATGGGGTGATACAGGTATGGGAGGATATGTTATGGGATGATACAGGTATGGGAGGATATGTTATGGGGTGATACAGGTATGGAGGATATGTTTGGGGGTGATACAGGTATGGGAGGATATGTTATGGGGTGATACAGGTATGGGAGGATATGTTATGGGATGATACAGGTATGGGAGGATATGTTATGGGTGATACAGGTATGGGAGGATATGATATGGGGTGATACAGGTATGGAGGATATGTTATGGGATGATACAGGTATGGGAGGATATGTTATGGGTGATACAGGTATGGGAGGATATGTTATGGGGTGATACAGGTATGGGAGGATATGTTATGGGATGATACAGGTATGGGAGGATATGTTATGGATGATAACAGGTAGGGGAGGATATGTTATGGGGTGATACACAGGTATGGGAGGATATGTTATGGATGATACAGGTATGGAGGAGATATGTTATGGGGTGATACAGGTATGGGAGGATATGTTATGGGATGATACAGGTATGGGAGGATATGTTATGGGGTGATACAGGTATGGGAGGATATGTTATGGGATGATACAGGTATGGGAGGATATGTTATGGGACAATACAGGTATGGGAGGATATGTTATGGGGTGATACAGGTATGGGAGGATATGTTATGGGGTGATACAGGTATGGGAGGATATGATATGGGGTGATACAGGTATGGGAGGATATGTTATGGGATGATACAGGTATGGGAGGATATGTTATGGGATGATACAGGTATGGGAGGATATGTTATGGGGTGATACAGGTATGGGAGGATATGTTATGGGGTGATACAGGTATGGGAGGATATGTTATGGGGTGATACAGGTATGGGAGGATATGTTATGGGACAATACAGGTATGGGAGGATATGTTATGGGGTGATACAGGTATGGGAGGATATGTTATGGGATGATACAGGTATGGGAGGATATGTTATGGGACAATACAGGTATGGAGGATATGTTATGGGTGATACAGGTATGGGAGGATTGTTATGGGTGATACAGGTATGGGAGGATATGTTATGGGATGATACAGGTATGGGAGGATATGTTATGGGGTGATACAGGTATGGGAGGATATGTTATGGGGTGATACAGGTATGGGAGGATATGTTATGGGATGATACAGGTATGGGAGGATATGTTATGGGACGATACAGGTATGGGAGGATATGTTATGGGGTGATACAGGTATGGGAGGATATGTTATGGGATGATACAGGTATGGGAGGATATGTTATGGGATGATACAGGTATGGGAGGATATGTTATGGGATGATACAGGTATGGGAGGATATGTTATGGGGTGATACAGGTATGGGAGGATATGTTATGGGGTGATACAGGTATGGGAGGATATGTTATGGGATGATACAGGTATGGGAGGATATGTTATGGGACGATACAGGTATGGGAGGATATGTTATGGGATGATACAGGTATGGAGGATATGTTATGGGGTGATACAGGTATGGGAGGATATGTTATGGGGTGATACAGGTATGGGAGGATATGATATGGGGTGATACAGGTATGGGAGGATATGTTATGGGACGATACAGGTATGGGAGGATATGTTATGGGACGATACAGGTATGGGAGGATATGTTATGGGATGATACAGGTATGGGAGGATATGTTATGGGATGATACAGGTATGGGAGGATATGTTATGGGGTGATACAGGTATGGGAGGATATGTTATGGGATGATACAGGTATGGGAGGATAATGTTTATGGATGATACAGGTATGGAGGATATGATATGGGGTGATACAGGTATGGGAGGATATGTTATGGGATGATACAGGTATGGGAGGATATGATATGGGGTGATACAGGTATGGGAGGATATGTTATGGGATGATACAGGTATGGGAGGATATGTTATGGGATGATACAGGTATAGAAGGATATGTTATGGGATGATTTGGTGGTGGGACGACTCGGTTATGGGGCAATATAACTGTGGTACGAAAGGCGCATGCAGCACTGTAACCCCTTTGCTGACAGGGGAGTGTAGTCCACAAGGCTCCAATGCAGCATTATTATGGTAAACGCCTGCCTGAGGACAGTCACTTTCAACGAGTCCAAAGCCAGTGGGGCATTCATCCAAAAATTACATTTACAGAATTAATAAAATACAAAGAGCCTTGAGATTAACCCATTCACTGCCTGCTTCACTTTAAACCTTAATTCTGTCAGCGACGTGTAAATGTTCCTGCAACAAAAAAAAAAACACCACTGGTCTCGCACTGAATCCACTGCTACCGATAACTAGGACTTTGGACCCTCACTCTCCTTTATTTACTTCAATAATAAGCAGTGTCAGTGATGTAGGAGCCCCCCCCCTTCTACATTTATTTCTTCTGTTGTATCTGTTTGCTTATTTGGTACAATCACCTTCCCATACCACGTCTCACATCAAAGGATACACTCATCATTCATACCACATCGCTTCAGTCACTGGTAAAGGCTTACCATCCCATACCACATTTCTCCACTCACTGGGTATATTCACCATCCTGTATCGTGTCTCCGCTCACTGGGTATTATTATTATTATTCTTTATTTATAAAGCGCCAGCATATTCCGCAGCGCTGTACAATAAGCACAGTATAGACAGGGTTACAATACATTGAACAACATTTGACAAACAGTACAGGAGGAGATGAGGCCCTATTCCCGTAGGAACTCACAATCTGGAGGGTTGGGGTTGGAAACAGGAGGAGAGGACTGTAAGGTGAGAGTGATTGATGGTTGCGTCAGTGAGTTGGGGGGTAGGCTTCCCTAAATAGGAACGTTTTAAGGGAGCGTTTGAAGGAAGAGAAGTTAGGGGAAAGTCTGACAGTACGAGGGAGAGCGTTCCAGAAGTGGGGGCTGCGCGTGAGAAATCCTGCAGTCTATCATGGGAAGAGGTGATGCGGGGAGAAGCTAGGCGCAGGTCACTGTTTGACCTTAGGGAGCGGCTGGGGTGTATTTGGTGATTAGTGAGGACAGGTAGTGGGGAGCTGAGTTAGTGAGGGTTTTGTAGGTAAGGATAAGGATTTTGAACTTAATTCTGCAGTGGATGGGGAGCCAGTGAAGGGACTCGCAGAGGGGAGCGGCAGAGACAGAGCGGCGGGTGAGGTGAATTAGCCTGGCGGAGGCGTTCAGGATGGATTGTAGGGGGGAGAGGCGGGACAGAGGGAGGCCAGATAAGAGATTATTGCAATAGTCGAGTCGGGAGATTACCAGGGCGTGTATGAGTTGTTTTGTGTTGACAGCAGTAAGAAATGGCCGAATTCTGGAAATATTACGCAGTTGGTATCGGCAGGAGGAGGAAAGAGACTTGATGTGGGGGATGAAGGAAAGAGCAGAGTCAAGTGTAACTCCAAGACAGCGAACTTGGTTTGATGGGGAGATGGTGATACCCTACACCGTGATAGAGAAGTCAGGAGGTGGGGAGGCATTGGAGGGAGGAATAAATAGGAGCTCAGTCTTTGACATGTTGATCTTTAGGTGGTGGGAGGCCATCCAGGAGGAGATGCCAAATAAACAGTCACTGACTTTTGAAAGGACAGGGGGAGACAGATCAGGGGTAGAGAGGTAGATCTGAGTGTCATCAGCGTAGAGGTGGTAATTAAATCCAAAGCTGTTGATGATTTTGCCCAGGGAGGAGGTGTAGATGGAGCAGAGGACCAAGGACAGAGCCTTGAGGTACACCAACAGATAGAGGCAATGAAGAGGAGTTACCAGCAAAGGACACACAGAAGGACCTGTTGGATAAATAGGAGTCAACCCAAGCAAGTGCAGTGTCACCGAGACCCAGAGAGTTGAGGGTCTGTAGAAGGAGGGGGTGGTCAACAGTGTCAAAAGCAGCCGAGAGGTCAAGCAGGATGAGAATAGAATAGTGGCCGTGTTTTTTAGCAGTTAGGAGGTCGTTGGTGACTTTGGTGAGGGCAGTTTCAGTTGAGTGTAGGGGACGGAAGCCAGATTGCAGGGGGTCAAGTAGGGAATTGGAGGACAGGAAGAGGGAGAGGCGGTTGAAGACTAGTTTTTCTAAGAGCTTTGATGAGAAGGGAAGCAGGGATACAGGGCGGTAGTTGGATGGAGAGTTGGGATCGAGGGATGGTTTCTTTAGTAAAGGGGTAACTAGCGCGTGTTTGAAGGCGGATGGAAAGGAGCCAGTGGAGAGAGATAGGTTGAAGATGTGTGTGAGAGCAGGGGTGAGGGAGGAGGAGAGGGGAGGAATTAGATGTGAGGGAATGGGGTCAAGCGGGCACGTGGTGAGATGTGAGGAGGACAATAAGGAATTGACTTCCTCCTCAGTGGCTGGGAGGAAGCGGCAGAGGGTGACAGAGTGGACCTCTGGGAGTGGAGGTGGCAGATAACTATCTTGTGTTGGGATGTTGCTTCTGATAGTTAGAGTTTTACTGAGGAAGTAGTCTGCCTGGTCACCATCCTGTATCGTGTCTCCGCTCACTGGGTATATTCACCATCCCGTATCGTGTCTCCACTCACTGAGTATATTCACCATCCCGTATCGTGTCTCCGCTCACTGGGTATATTCACCATCCTGTATCGTGTCTCCGCTCACTGGGTATATTCACCATCCCGTATCGTGTCTCCGCTCACTGGGTATATTCACCATCCCGTATCGTGTCTCCGCTCACTATTTGTTTCTTCACTCATTTCCTATAGTATCAGAACCTCATCACTTTCTTCCTTGCTTCAGGTCCCTGAGGATCCAGCATGATGAAGATAGCTAGCCTGCTGCTAATATGCTGTTTGATCGTCACGTCCCAATCCAGTGCTCGACCTTTAGACAGAAGCTTCTTCGGACGTCCCCGGCTTAGCCTGAATGGGGAGTTGAGTGATGAGAGCGTCCAAGCTCTGCTACACTTTCTGAGGGAGAAATTCCAACAAGAGATGAAAGAAGACCCCCGAGTTCAGCTGAGACTGAGCAAAGGGTCCCTGTCCTCTGATGGGCAGATACCTGCTCAGGACCTTGGGCCCATCTTCAGCATCATACAGGCTCTCTTCCAAGAGTCAAGTCGTAGCGAGTCCCCCAAAAGCCTCCTAGAAATATTTTCTGACCGCCTGAAAAGAGAAGATCCCCCAATCTCTATTGACCTGACCTTTCACATCCTCCGACAGATGATAGAGATTGCCAAGTCCCAGGACCAGAAGAACCAGGCCGAACAGAACCGAATCATCTTCGATTCAGTGGGCAAGTGACAAATGATCAGACCGAGGACATGGTTGCTTTATCTACGCAATCTTTCTTATGGTTCGCCCAGTGGTGTGATGGGCCAAGGTCACACATGATCTTAACGTGTGACAATGCTGTAGCAGGAGCCCTCTGACTTATTTTAGACACCTTGTGACATGACGGAGGGCCTGAGAGGGCAATTGTGTCTCCTGAAGTGTGTGTCCCTAATTATCCCTCATACAAACCAGTCGTGCCTTGTTCAGCATCAACTTCTGTCCATCCCTGGTCATGTCACCAAACCCCCACCCCATGTCTTAGCCTGACGTCAATCCTTCCAGATGTGGGAAAGTTGTCTCCTGTGTTCAGTAGATCCTTGGGGCTTTGGATTTTGTGGAAGTTCACCCTATGTCCATTTACCAGTTGTATGAGGTCCGCCTTGCTGAGTGTCACGGCGCCCCTCCCGTCTGTATGAGAAACTGGGTACCTGCACCTCTCAGACATATGCGAGAATGAAACCATGCTCAGGGCCTCAGGTTCTCCTCTAGTTGTCTGTATTGTCTTTGAGTTGACATGTTTGCGTTACATTCCTTGCACCAGTACTAATGAGAACGCCAGTGTGGACCCATGCAAGTCCCTTAAATGCGCTGCACGCAAGCAGTGCCCAATCACACAACATCTGGGACCATCCATTGTCTGTGCTGCATTTATCTGACCTAGTGTAAATAAAGTGGTGAAGATGGTTTGGTGCTTTGTTTGTGTGTTTTTTCTTGGATGGAGTAATAAGACGCACACTCATTTATACGCCCATCAAACATCAGGACTTCACGGGGCGAGTCTCATCTATTTTATGCCCTCCACTCATAATCCTGCAATCTGGGAACTGGGAAATATTCAGAAAGATTCTCGTTGATTCCTGCACTTACCTTGGTGAGGGCAGGATGGGGCATTTCACCTTCCACCAGTTGGTACAGGGGTACTTCACCAACGTATCAAGCCTGTATTTTCTCATCTTATTTATTATACTGTATCTTTATTCTAACAGTCACAGACATTATCATGCTAAATTCACACAGTCTACTGAATGTTACATCACGCCCAGAGAGTGTTACAGCACATCCATCCAGGGAGTGTTACATCACATCAGGTGCCTGTCCCTGCCTGGACTGTGGGGCAAGCAGGGCTAGTCCGGGCCCCCCACCCATCCGGTTGTGGGCCCGTGGACTCGGGCCCAGGTGCAGTGGCACCCGCTGCACCCCTGGTAGTTACGCCCCTGCATCACATCCATCCAGGGAGTGTTACATCACGCCCAGGGAGTGTTACATCACATTCATCCAGGGAGTGTTACATCACGCCCAGGGAGTGTTACATCACGCCCAGGGAGTGTTACATTACGCCCAGGGAGTGTTACATCACGCCCAGGGAGTGTTACATCACGCCCAGGGAGTGTTACATCACGCCCAGGGAGTGTTACATCACGCCCAGGGAGTGTTACATCATGCCCATCCAGGGAGTGTTACATCACGCCCATCCAGGGAGTGTTACATCACACCCAGAGAGTGTTACATCACATCCGCCCAGGGAGTGTTACATCACTAGGGATGAGCCGAACACCCCCGTGTTCGGTTTGCATTCGAACTCGAACAATTTCAAAAGTTCGAGTTCGAACTCGAACTGAACTCAATGTGACTCAAAAGTTCGGTTTTTAGAGTGCCCTGCAAGAGGGCATATATGCAAGCAGTGGCGACTCTAGGAACAATATTTAGGGGGGCACAGAAGATACCGCAGTCAAAACTGGGGGGGGGGCACTAATAATTTTCACCACTAAATCATACCACTGAATAAAAGTAAGGGCCCAATCACCTGGTGTGAGCTAAAACACCATCACTAAAGGAAACATTTAGCGTGAGTTGCTAACACTTACAGGGTTATTCAGAGAGAGGTGAAAAGCAGGAGAATGACTGGAGAATGGAAAATTCTTGGTCAAAGAATCGGCTATTTTGATCTAGAATTTTCCATTCTCCAGTCATTCTCCTGCTTTTCACCTCTCTCTGAATAACCCTGTTAGTGCCTGACGACCTACTAACAGATCACCTTGTCTGCAGTAGTCCATGAACAAGGTCGTTTGGCGCACGCTAGGGAAACTCTAAGACCCGGGTTGAGACCCAGCGCTAATGCGGTTGTGTACAGGATAGAACTGTTTTTCTTTTCCATACCTATCCCCCGCCCTCACAAGCTTGAATATGAACACATCCAGTGAATAACCTCTCACCCTGCATTATTAAAATCCTCCACGGTGGCCGTATCATCCATGTTTTGATGCACACATATATTAAGGCTGATGGGCATTGCATGATAAATGCCACCCAACAGCATGTAGACTCATTACACTGCATTTAATAGATCCAAAAGGAAGGCCAGGTGAGCGACAACAATTTCCCTGCTGCAGCATATAAACAATACATGTTTCAGGGCAAGACTTATCCATGTGTTCCTTTAAACATGGTCCACACAGTCACCCTAATAATCAGCTGCTTACATACTATGAATAACCCCCAGCATAAAATGTTTAAAATTAGGCAATATATTAGAATTAGGATATATGTGGATAAAGGATACATTTATTATAGAGCTTACTGCAACAGCAGCGACATTGCTGACCATATCCATTACTATGGTGTATGGGGCCAAGAGAACATCTGTGCTGCATTCCTTTCAATTGCCTGTTAATTTTGGACAAGGACCTGTGTTTTCTGTTTTTTTGGAGTTAGCACCAGGGCTGAGCAGTAGGTAAAATGTTACAATTAGTGCACCTCAAAAAAGTTAGTGCTGGCACCAAGTGATCTGTAAAGATATCTAGCGCTCCCCGTGTTAAGTATAGGACGCGGAAAGTACAGTAAGCTCCCGGTACAAATCGCTAATAGCAACGCGCTAAGTGATTTTTCCCATTTGTAGCGGGAAGCAAACGATCTGTTGGTCAGGCGCTAGACTCAATTAACCTGGCGCTAACGCAAAATCACGCCGACGCAAGGGTTAACTCACACCAGGTAATAGTGCCCTAAATAAGTATATATATAAATAAGATTCCAAAACCCCAGAGTAATGTGATGCAATGATGCCTTTTTATTGTACTAACCCGATACTTAAATTCAATATTTTATTTGCTGCAATTCGGCAGTTTCCGCTGAATGTCTGATCGCTGCTTCGGCGACTCCACATTTAGTAAATTACACTGACCATTCACTAAATAGGGAATTCACCTTATTTTCTGCAAAATAAATTCCCCGAAATGTGACGGAAAACAGAGGATCTACAGATCATTAGACCCTTTAGATTCTAACTTCCATAATAACCCCTAAAATGCCATAAATCCAGAGAAATACATTAAAAATAATAAACAATGTGGCATTTAGCTACCCCTTAACCCATAAAATGCCATTAATCAAGGGAAAACATGAAATGAATACACTGAGGCATGTAGCCAACCCATTAACCCCTAAAATGTCATTAATCAAGGAAAAAACAAATGTATACTGTGAGGGATGAAGCCTGCCCATTAACCCTTAATATACAACTAAACCAAGGCATAAACTAATGTAATAAACAATGTAATGTATAGTCTGAACATTAACCATTTCACTGCTGAGCCATTTCAACCCTGTGAAAATGTTTACGTTTAAGTGCACGTTTTTATTTGATGTTTTATGACTTTTACATCACACTGAATATGGTCATGTGGGGTATCATTGGAAAGGCCAGAATCTGCCCTATACAATGCATAGCTACGGAGATACGTTGGTCCGAAGACGTGTGGGAAGCTGGATGATGATTTTTGGTGGGGGGGCACATGGGGGGGCAAGGAATAACCTAGGAGGGGGGCAATTGCCCCCCTTGCCCCCCTGTAGAGTCGCCTATGTATGCAAGTTATTTGCCATAAAATGTGTATGGGGGTCCGGGTAGTGCCCTGGGGGACAGGAAACAAGGACAAAAGGTTTAAAAAAAAGACGTTTTTAAAGGAACAGTGAGTATTCCATAAAATAAGGGTTAAAAATAAAAACGAAAAAATTCCTTTAAATATCGTGCCTAGGAGGTCCCCATAACCTGCCCGTGAAGTGGTGGATTTGTAGGATGTATAGAAACATCGCCATCAGAGACCCACACACGACACCTAGCCACCCTTAAGGGGTTTAAATGCACAGGGACTGGTTACTATCCTGTTAGATGAGGGAATGTATTATATGTATAAAGCAAGGTATATATGAGAATGGATAGTCAGAGACTCTAGGGACTCAGCTTGTACGCTTTATGATAGACATTTTCACGTTGTGTTGTGTTACTAATGCAGAAGCAGCGAGCCCTTCCACCACGCTTGCACCAAAACTATAGATCTAACACAATAATAATTGTATACTCACATAGGACCTTCAGGAGAGGTACATGACATACAAATACTGGAATATTACCTTTAAATCTAAGGAGTGTGATAAAGATTTTATTAAGCCCTTGATGACAAATGAAGTAACATCTACATCATTAATGATTGGCTTTACAGAGTGCTGGTCCTTAAGGGGTTAAACAGCATATCAGAGGAACATGTAGTAGAAATTAACACTTCTTAGAATTCAGAAGCACAGTGTTCATACATGTGCAGGAGCCACACCCAGTCTGCAGGCAATGTATCAAATTCATGAGACCAGACTAATTAGAAGCACATGTTATTTCCAAACACTAACACCTGTTGTTTATGCCGTTTGAGAGCCCTGCTGCGAGCACATGTCATTTAGAGGTGAGAATCTTTGCACCTAGACATTAGTCAGACTGTAAAGCATGCTTTCCTTGTAAGCTAGAAAATCCACATCACCCATTGCAGCATTTTAAAGATGAAACACACAGGCGGCGCAAAGAATCCTATGCAAGCCTCATACACTCTAAGCACATGTAATTTTGAGGTGTGAAAGTTTCAGAAAAATGTCCACGTGTGCAAATATTTTAAATAAAGCCAGAATAATTTTATGACAGTCACATTTGTCTGACAAACAGATAATACATTACGCTGCAGCATGTGTTGACATATGTTGGTAGATGTATGTAATTATTATTATTGTCACGGAATGGCCCAGGACCCTCAGCCAGGGACAGTCCTTTGTGACATTTGGGTTACCATAGATTCCTAGGTGCCGTTGCACCAGCAGAACACCTCGTTTTATTTTATTAGATGTGGTTATTGTGTGATATAATAAAAGTGTTCCCGTATGTGTAACTGTGAACCGTATGGAAAAAACCCCCATTGTATGCTTTGCTCGCCGCCATTTCCCAGTGCCTCGTGGATCCGGTCGAATTGATCGGATCGTAAAATGGCCGATTCGGACCATCCGGTCGAATCGAAAAATGGCCGATTCGGAACTTCCGGTTACGAATCGGCACCACCCCGATTCGGAACAGCCAATACGAATCGGGACCCAGGTACCTTTTTCCAGCAAAGGCCAATGAGACTCATGGGGGCGGGCAGGGATTCCTATTATTCTCTCTCTGTACGAATGTTTATAAATATATGTGATTACCCAGTAAATGTGAGTTCATCTAGTGCATACAGCTCCGCCTGGTGTCCTTTATTGTCGGTTGTACTCCTGAGATCCCTCGCGGTCTCTGGGGTACATTCTCCACGAGGCACGATCCCGCTACCCTGGGTCTGTGTCCGAAGCCAGGCAGCGGCACGTCTTACGCGCATCGACCTACCGAAAGATCGACCACGCTTCGACTCCGCTACCCGATCCGAAGCCGCGGCGCGTCTTCCGCGCATTGGTATACCGAAGCGCTAAATTTCCGAGGGAAATCCGAAACGTTTCCCATCCGAACGGCGCAACGGACGAAACGTTTCCCATCCGAACGGCTCGCTCCACGGACGATCCGATCTCCGCCAAGGTCAGTAGATCAGCTGCTCGAGACGCTGAGTGCCGTGACGCTCGGTGGTCGGGCTGATCTCACCCAGGGGTCCCCCTCTACAGCCCGCCAACCCTTCCCCAGGGTCACTCCAGGCCGCTCGAGACGCCGAGTGCCGTGCCACTCGGTAGTTGGGTCGGCGGTAAGCGCAGTGGGAGGAGCAGATAGGAGCACACCCGCAGGCGGACAACACCCATTCCGTCACACTGGTGGCAGCGGTGGGATAAGCTCTCTGCACCCCCCAAGAAGACCCTCACCATGGCGGGGTACAGTGCCTACAGACGGGACGTCCTGCGGGGCATGTTGGAGAATCGGGGAGGAACTCCCGGCACCAAAAATAAGAAAACCCTGGTGAAGGAGCTTATCAGGTTGGACCAGCAACTGGTGAGCACCCCAACCCTGACTCCGGGCCCTAACGAGCACCTCCGACAGAGAGCTCGGTCAATGTTCGAGAGATTCGGCCTCACCCCCTCTGAGGACACGGTGAGACGACTAATGGTGGACCTCCAAGCGGATGAGGAGCAGGAGAAGGTCCGTCAGCACGAGTTGCGGATGGCGGCGCTCCGTGCAAAAAGTAATGAACATTCTGGCCCCGTCCCCAACCCCGTAGAACCTTGGGTCGAGGTTTACAGCTCGACTGGAGCTTCACCCCGGGAATCTACACCCGCCAGCAATACCCCTTTCGGGACTTACAGCTCGCCTGGAGTCTGTATCGGGGAAACCGCACATCCCAGTGACCCTTGGATGGAGACTTGCATCTGAGGACGCCTCAGTCCCCATCGAGGGGTGGTGCCCCTGTGCCAGCACCCTCGCCGACACGAGGACTGAGTTTCCGAAAAGGCTGCAGGAGGGCCTGGATCGGTACCACGGGTCCGCAGTTGAGCCCACTGGGCCTGAGTGGCGGGACGAGATTCGCCAGGAACTTTGGTACGAGGCGCTGTACCATGAACGGGACTACCATGGGGTTGATGTTCCTTCTGAAGCTGTC
Source organism: Leptobrachium leishanense (assembly GCA_009667805.1). Lineage (NCBI taxonomy): Eukaryota > Metazoa > Chordata > Amphibia > Anura > Megophryidae > Leptobrachium > Leptobrachium leishanense. The sequence continues at coordinate 25,685 of RXON01005218.1, forward strand.
ATTTACCAGGTGCAGTACAATGCCAGAGCTGTATTCCTGAAGAGCTGACCCCCGGAGGAGTGGGAGGCCGAGCTCCAAGGCCTGGTGCGGCAAGAGATAGCCCTGGACGCCGCGTACCGCGCGTTCCGGTGGTTAACAGGCCCCCTGACACCCCGCACTCTCGACGGCGCCGCCACCGCAGGTCTCCACTACGGCAGCACAGGGCTGCTCTACGCAAGGATGGTCGACGACCCTGGGTTTGGAGAAGAGTCGGAGGAGCGGTTGGAGGAGATTCTGGAGCGGCGGGAAGAGGAACTCCCGTACGAGAGCAGGGACTTCAAGTTAGAGGAGATGGAGTTCCTGGTAGAGCGAGAATGGGAGCTCGAGAAGGCCTACAGGAGATTGTTGGACAGCGTTCCGCAGTCAGGTCTAAGTCCCATGTCCTGGGACTGTCCGGCTGAAGAAACCGACAGTCCAAGGGACCCCGAAGTATGGGAGGCCGAGCCGCTCCCATGGGTCCCCGTTGGGGCCACAATAGAAAAAGAAGCTATTCCCTCAAACCCGCAAGAAGACATGGTGGCCGTGTCCGCGGGCCCAGCAGAAGAGCTGGCGACGGGGCAGAGCGCCGTTGGCCTCTGCCCACTTCCTACAGTCTGCCGAGAGGAGCAGCCAGATGGTTTCCCCGGGCTGGGTTGCTCGCAGCCCTTGATTGCCCTGGGGATGGAAGAAACCATCCTCCCGCAAGGAGACCCCCACTGAGCCAACGAGCTGGCCACAGGGCAGAGCGCCGCTGGCCTCTGCCCACTTCCCACAGGCTGCCAGGAGGAGCAGCCAGATGGTTTCCCCGGGCTGGGTTGCTCGCAGCCCTTGATTGCCCTGGGGATGGAAGAAACCATCCTCCCGCAAGGAGACCCCCACCCAGCCGAAGAGCTGGCAACGGGGCAGAGTGCCGCTGGCCTCTGCCCACTTTCCGTCGACTGCCCTGAGGAGCAGCCGGGTTTACTCAAGATGCTTGGCTCGCAGCCGTTGTCCCCATCCGACCCCCCGAATGTTGTTCCGGTACCCACCCCCCAGCAGAAGAGCTGGCAACGGGGCAGGGAGCCGCTGGCCTCTGCCCATCCTCCACCATCTGCCCCGGGGAGCAGAAGGGGGATATCCTCGGGCTACCTATCCCGCAGCCACGAACCCCACCGGAGATGGCAGACGCCATTCTCCTGCCTGGGGTCCCCGTCTCGGCCTCGAACCACCCAGCCGACGCACTGGCCACGGGGAAGAGCCTGCTGCCGCTCTGCCCATCTCCACAACCCTTTGGCCCGGAGGCCCCACGCAGCCACTGTTCTCCCCAACGGCTGACCAGGGTACTCGGGGCACGTGCATTTAGCACCCGTTTTTCCCGGGTGCGAGATATGCCCGGAGGTGGTACAGGCCATACCCCTCCCCAGCCACAGGATCCTTATCCCAGAGGGGGTAACCCCGAGGACGTGTGGCCCCAACCCACCTGGCACGGCCGCAAGGCCAAATGGAGAAGCCTGGTGGCTCGGCCCCTTCCGACAGACTACGGGCCTGGGAGCACCGACTTCCCCGGTACGACCCGTTGGGGTCAAACCGGGTGCGTCGAACTTTGGGAAGGGGAGGAGTGTCACGGAATGGCCCAGGACCCTCAGCCAGGGACAGTCCTTTGTGACATTTGGGTTACCATAGACTCCTAGGTGCCGTTGCACCAGCAGAACACCTCGTTTTATTTTATTAGATGTGGTTATTGTGTGATGTAATAAAAGTGTTCCCGTATGTGTAACTGTGAACCGTATGGAAAAAACCCCCATTGTATGCTTTGCTCACCGCCATTTCCCAGTGCCTCGTGGATCCGGTCGAATTGATCGGATCGTAAAATGGCCGATTCGGACCATCCGGTCGAATCGAAAAATGGCCGATTCGGAACTTCCGGTTACGAATCGGCACCACCCCGATTCGGAACAGCCAATACGAATCGGGACCCAGGTACCTTTTTCCAGCAAAGGCCAATGAGACTCATGGGGGCGGGCAGGGATTCCTATTGTTCTCTCTCTGTACGAATGTTTATAAATATATGTGATTTCCCAGTAAAAGTGAGTTCATCTAGTGCATACAGCTCCGCCTGGTGTCCTTTATTGTCGGTTGTACTCCTGAGATCCCTCGCGGTCTCTGGGGTACATTCTCCACGAGGCACGATCCCGCTACCCTGGGTCTGTGTCCGAAGCCAGGCAGTGGCGCGTCTTACGCGCATCGACCTACCGAAAGATCGACCACGCTTCGACTCCGCTACCCTGGGCCTGAGTTCCGAATCTAAGTAGCGGCGCGTCTTACGTGCATCGACCAACCGAAAGATCGACCACGCTTCGACTCCGCTACCCGATCCGAAGCCGCGGCGCGTCTTCCGCGCATTGGTATACCGAAGCGCTACATTTCCGAGGGAAATCCGAAACGTTTCCCATCCGAATGGCGCAACAGACGAAACGTTTCCCATCCGAACGGCTCGCTCCACGGACGATCCGATCTCCGCCAAGGTCAGTAGATCAGCTGCTCGAGACGCCGAGTGCCGTGACGCTCGGTGGTCGGGCTGATCTCACCCAGGGGTCCACCTCCACAGCCCGCCAACCCTTCCCCAGGGTCACTCCAGGCCGCTCGAGACGCCGAGTGCCGTGCCACTCGGTAGTCGGGTTGGCGGTAAGCGCAGTGGGAGGAGCAGATAGGAGCACACCCGCAGGCGGACAACACCCATTCCGTCACAATTATTATTATTCTTTATTTATAAAGCACCAGCATATTCCGCAGCACTGTACAATAAGCACAGTATAGACAGGGTTACAATACATTGAACAACATTTGACAAACAGTACAGGAGGAGATGAGGGCCCTATTCCCGTAGGAACTCACAATCTAGGAGGGTTGGGGTTGGAAACAGGAGGAGAGGACTGTGAGGTGAGAGTGATTGATGGTTGTGTCAGTGAGTTGGGGGGTCGGCTTCCCTAAATAGGAATGTTTTAAGGGAGCGTTTGAAGGAAGAGAAGTTAGGGGAAAGTCTGACAGTACGAGGGAGAGCGTTCCAGAGAGTGGGGGCTGCGCGTGAGAAATCCTGCAGTCTATCATGGGAAGAGGTGATGCGGGGAGAAGCTAGGCGCAGGTCACTGTTTGACCTTAGGGAGCGGGCCGGGGTGTATTTGGTGATTAGTGAGGACAGGTAGTGGGGCTGAGTTAGTGAGGGTTTTGTAGGTAAGGATAAGGATTTTGAACTTAATTCTGCAGTGGATGGGGAGCCAGTGAAGGGACTCGCAGAGGGGAGCGGCAGAGACAGAGCGGCGGGTGAGGTGAATTAGTCTGGCGGAGGCGTTCAGGATGGATTGTAGGGGGGAGAGGCGGGACAGAGGGAGGCCAGATAAGAGATTATTGCAATAGTCGAGTCGGGAGATTACCAGGGCGTGTATGAGCTGTTTTGTGGTGACAGCGGTAAGAAATGGCCGAATTCTGGAAATATTACGCAGTTGGTATCGGCAGGAGGAGGAAAGAGACTTGATGTGGGGGATGAAGGAAAGAGCAGAGTCAAGTGTAACTCCAAGACAGCGAACTTGGTTTGATGGGAAGATGGTGATACCCTCCACCGTGATAGAGAAGTCAGGAGGTGGGGAGGCATTGGAGGGAGGAATAAGTAGGAGCTCAGTCTTGTAATGTGTGTTATGTGTATGTAACATGTTTATGCTATTATACATACCGCTTCTTGACGATGTACACAGTCCACCCATTGCTAATCATCGCCCACATGCGTGCCTTCTTGCCCTGGGTAGTTTTTTAATTCAATATCTAATAAACCGTTGCTTATAATATTCTGCAGTAAAGAGTCTCTTTATTTCTAGATTTTTTAGTATTTTTTTAAGCATTTTTTATACTTTTTTCAAAAACAAATTTCGAACTCGAACCAAACACACCAAAAGGTTCGAAGTTTGCAAACTTTCGAATGGCCAATGTTCGAATCGAACTCTGAACCAATCGAACCGAACAGCTCATCCCTATACATCACGCCCAGGGAGTGTTACATCACACCCAGAGATTGTTACTGTTACTGGAATCCACCTGGCTCTTTTGGGAGAAGACAGGGCCGGCGAGAGCAAAGACTAACTGGACACGAGTCTCTTCAGGAAAGGCAAACTTTATTGTGACGTCACCACTCAGCCAGGATTGAATCGCAAAGACTGAGTGCCTCTTACATACGACATAGTGTTTTATACCTAGAATAGATAATTAGGTACAGTTGTGTTCAAAATTATTCAACCCCCAATGCTGTAAAGGGTTTTAGGGAATTTAGTGACATTTGTAATTGTATTCAGAATGAAATCCTACAAGGACTTTTTAAAGAACCATATGCAACTAAAATGACATCAATTGGTTTTGTAATACAGTAGTAAATGTTTCTTTTGTGAATTCTTCATTGACACAATTATTCAACCCCTTAAAGACTACCACTCTGAAGAACAGAGGTTCATTCAAGTGTTTTCAATCAGGTATTGAAAACACCTGTGGATGTCACGGAGCAGCAATAAAGCATAATAAGCACCAATTAGGCAGCTTTAAAATGACTGTGATACTCAGCTCCTTCTAGACATTTACTGGTGTGGTTACAAACATGGTGAAGTCAAGAGAATGGTCCAGGAAGACAAGAGAAGAGGTGATTACTCTTCACAGGAAGGGCAATGGCTATAAGAAGATTGCAAAGATGTTAAACATACCAAGAGAGACCATAGGAAGCATCATTCGCAAATTCAAGGCAAAGGGCACCGTTGAAACGCTACCTGGTCGTGGCAGAAAGAAGATGCTGACTTCGACTACTGTGTGCTTCCTGAAGTGTAGAGTGGAGAAAAGTCCCCGTGTGACTGCTGAGTAACTGAGAAAAGATTTGTCAGATGTGGGTACTGAAGTTTCAGCTCAGACAATACGGCGCACACTGTGTAATGAAGGCCTCCATGCCAGAACTCCCAGGCGCACCCCCTTGCTGTCTCCAAAGAATAAGAAGAGTCGACTGCAGTATGCCAAAAGTCATGTGGACAAACCACAGAAGTTTTGGGATAGTGTTCTGTGGACTGATGAAACAAAATTAGAACTGTTTGGGCCCATGGATCAACGCTATGTTTGGAGGAGGAAGAACAAGGCCTATGAAGAAAAGAACACCTTGCCTACTGTGAAGCATGGCGCGGGGTCAATCATGCTTTGGGGCTGTTTTGCTTCTGCAGGTACAGGGAAGCTTCAGCGTGTGCAAGGTACCATGAATTCTCTTCAGTACCAGGAGATATTGGATGACAATGTGATGCAGTCCGTCACAAACCTGAGGCTTGGGAGACGTTGGACCTTTCAACAGGACAATGATCCCAAGCATACCTCCAAGTCCACTAGAGCATGGTTGCAGATTAAAGGCTGGAACATTTTGGAGTGGCCATCGCAGTCACCTGACTTAAATCCCATTGAGAACCTCTGGTGGGACTTAAATAAAGCAGTTGCAGTGCGCAAGCCTAAAAATGTGACTGAACTGGAGGCTTTTGCCCATGACAAATGGGCGAAGATACCCGTAGATCGCTGCAAGACAATTGTGTCAAGCTATGCTTCACGTTTAAAAGCTGTTATAAATGTAAAAGGATGTTGTACGAAGTACTAAGATTGAATGTCACTTGGGGGTTGAATAAAACTGATAATGATGTGAGCACAGAAAAGACATTTTTGGTTATTTCATTATAAATGTTATGTTATATTTGTCTGACCTACACGTGCCTCTTTGATTTAATTGTAAGCAAGATGACTGAATGATCAAAATCAATGTCAAACTGGCCAAAACACTCAATTTCAGTGGGGGTTGAATAATTTTGAACACAACTGTACATCCCAATTAGTCCACCCCATGGTGACCCTATCCCACCCCACGTGGGTCCGTACCTCCCTTTACTGAATACAAAGACATTCCACACATTGGTCATAAATTGGCAGCTTTCACAGTATTTTGGCAAATTGAGAATTTAACGCTCTCCTAGATCCTGCTTGTGCCTCCCTCCCTGGGACTTGTTTATTGTATACTTTAGATAAGGCCTCATCTGGTTTCACATCGCTCTTTGTTCAGGCCCTAGCTTTCTGATCTTGATGTAACTACTTTCCCATCCTGTCACTTCGTGCCAGCATCTGCCCGGATCTTGTTAACTTAATTGCTCTGCCTGTTAGTTTAAAGCATTCCAGAGAATCTATGCAAGCTAAACCTAATTGAACAAATATCTGCTATTTACATTCACGTGAACCAAAGTTATGAACAAGATGGCTGCCTGGCTCAAGATGGCAGCCTGATCCTGGCCTGAGTCCCTTACATTCCCCCTTTGGCTAGGGTTTCAGGCTCTCCTCTTGAGACCCTTAGCCACTACACTCCACTATCGTTATTCTTGAACACTTAGTACTTAGGGGGAACCGCCTTCACTGGGAACATATCTTGCGGGATCATCAGCGGTATCTTCTGTGTTTGTGTGGGTGTCAGAGCTTTCTTGCACAATGGCCATAGGCATATCCCTATCCGGTACAGCACTATCCCTATAACCAGGATCACTATTATCATCATTATCATGGATCCAATCTGTGAGATAAATCCCAGGATCGATCCGAACCAATCTCTGAATGACCCGAGCCCTCGAAAAGGGTTCCAGCCTTCCGCTGCGATCTGCCTGGCTGTGTTCTGCAACTGGGCAACTTTCTCCTGGTGATCTTGGATTACCTGGTAATAGTCCGGGACCTCATGTGATGTGGTTCTGATGTAAGTGCAACATTCATAATGCATAGTCATTTCACACAGTCCATTCAACACTGCACTGATCTGTTCCAATGCCATGTCATGCACCATTTGCAACTTTTGGATCTCACGCAACTCAAGGTTCAACAGATGGATATCCTTGCTTGTTCTATTCAGAATCTCATCCATTATCATTGAGTAATTGTTCATTCTCCGCATCAACTCTCTTCCCCATCCAGTCCATGTTGGAAACTATGCCCATGCCTGGTCCTGCTTTGAAAACAACTCTCTTTTCTGTTTCTCAAACACTAGTGGGTACCTGGTGTGCAATGCAGTGTCTGGGGCCGAGTCATTGCCCTGTACCCTCTGAATTGGAATCAACTTCGCTAGATAGCACATTCCCATTGTTGTCAGTGGTACCCATGTGTAACACACACTCCCACAGCACACCTGGTACCCTCCTGTCAATATGAATGGGGACAAATGTAGTGTTCCCTTGCGAACCTCAATTATCATTCTTATCAAACGTGTCACAAGATCCCTCGCATTCTGTTTGTCTGTTGTTACTTTAGCTATTGTCAGTTGCTGTTCCGGGGTGAGTCTCAGGGGCCTAACTACAAACAATCTACAGGGTTATCCAAAGAGATTCGAAAAGTCACCGCACGTTCGGTGACTTTTCGTTCTCTTCAATTCGGTTCCTTTTGCCGATTGCATTTCGGTGACCCTGCGGTGTATTCAGCAAATAGCACAGGGTCCCCGAATTGCAGGGAAAAGCTGCCGAAAACCTGACGAAAACTAACCGAATGCAAGCTGAAAACAAGCAAAAACATCTGGATTAACCTTCGAAAAAGCCGAACAGGAGCCGAACAGGAGCCGAAAAGGAGCCGAATCACACAGAGCCGAAGCAGCTGTGACGTAGAGGAGGCAGTGAATAAATTAGAAAAACCATTTGTATGAATCTGGGAAAAAGAAACGCTGTTTGCAAAGAAACTACTGAGCGAAAATGTCTGAAATTTTCACAGGAGGTCCAGGGAATGATAATAAAGAGGGCTGTTACAAAAAAATAAGCAAACTGAAAAAAAAAAAAAAAAAAATCGGACTTTTTTTAAAAAAAAAAAAAAAATCTGAAAAATGCTTAAAGTATCCTAAAAAATCAATGAGTAAAGAGACTTTTTGCTGCAGAATTTTATAATGAACGGTTTATTAGATATTGAATTAAAACGGGAATATTTTTAACATTGAAGTCTATGGGATTCTCCTGAATTAATTTGCCGAATTAAACCACCGAATGGCAGGGCATTAGGGGAACCTTTCACTGCTGGTTTTCGTTCTCTGAATAGCCGAAGCAGTGCTTTTTCATGGGGATTTCACTGCCCTCGAACAGGAACCGAACAGGCACCGTATGTGCAGGCAATTCGCCAGGATTTGGCGAATTGCCTGCTCTCTGGATAGCCGAATGGTCAGGAAAGGTAACCGAACGCTGATTTTCAGCGTTCGGTTACCTTTCTCAAGCAATTCGGATCTCTTTGGATAACCCTGCTAGTCCCTGCTCCTGACAAAATTGTGAGTGCAGTGAAATTAAACCTGCTAGACTGGCACGGATTTTTACCCATACTCAGATTATTTGTACCTATCTGGAAACACCATTCTGGCGGGTACACAGGACCTGTTATTGGATAATCTGGCATTGTCTCAGATGGCTTTATCTGAGGATCAGGGATAGTATGAATCGCAATATTTCCAGTTGTGAATGTACTTAAGTTCATAGGAATGGCTGCAAACGGGATATAAATTGTCTTTGGGTGCAATCTGCTGCACACCCAACACGCTTTTTGTCCAGATTTCTTTGCATAAGCGTATTTGAATTTCACCAGCAGGTGACCTCTTGGCGTGGTCAGGGAACCTAGGTCACGCTTTTGTCTCCACATGGTACGATTCTCCATAACTGGGTGAGTGTCATTCCAGATGTGGGAGATATCCACTCTCCCGTCGTATTTGGACAATTAGGGCAGGTTGCACGTGACAGACCATAGATAAGGTTGGCGAGGTAAAGTATCAGCACCAGGAACGCTCCCAATGTCAAAATCGCTTGGACAATTCTTTTCACAGTCACATAAACCCTATCCCTCCCCCCTGGTATCTCAAGAGTGAAGGTCATTTCAGGTTGGGCTAGGGAGATAGGAGGTCCCCGAAAAATAGCCCTTGGGGTTTCCCTCTGGGTATCCCCATTCTCCCTTGCTGTGGGTGGTCAGGCATTATTATGGCCCTCAAAACACCCACTTGTTGAGTCTTTAGATGCTTGGAACTGCAGTCTTTGTCAGTTTCATCCTTAGTGGATTGGTCTCACTGGGGATGACTTTCCACTCTGGTTCAGGGTTGGCTGCAGCTGCTTTCAGTCTGGAGTGATGTATCCAATGAACCACCTCGGCAACCTTCACTGCTGTGGGGGTGGATAACAGGACAAGATAAGGACCCCTCCATTTTGGGACTAGTGGGTCATTTCTCTACTCCTTCACCCAAACTGAGTCACCTGGACAATATTTATGCAATGGGAGATACAAGAAATGAGGTAGATTATCTCCCACCCAAGTATTCAACTTTTGCATTGATTGACCCAACAATAACACTTGTTCATTCAATTTGGTTTCACCCAATGCCCGACGGTCCCCCCTTAAACCACTAATCAAATGGGTAGGCTGCACAAACATGAGTTCGTACGGACTTGGCTTCAATTGGGGGGTGGGCCTGCATGTAATATGCAATAAGACTATCGGCAGCATCTCCAACCAGCCCAGTGACGTTTCTAGGCACAGTTTTGACATTAAAGTTTTCAATGTTCTGTTCATTCGCTCAACATTCCTGAACTTTGGGGCCTGTAGGCTGTGTGTAGCTTCCGGGTTATGCCCAACAAGCGAGCAAGCTGCTGCAAACAGTTCTGTACAAAAGCTGGGCCATTGTCTGACCCAATTTCAAGTGGGAGCCCATAGCGTGGTATAATTTCTCTCATTAGGCTTCTCACTACCTCTGCTGTCTTCTCAGTCCTTGTGGGGAAGGCCTCAACCCATCCTGTCAGAGTGCACACCATCACAAGCAGATATTTGTATCCTTTGCAGGGTGGCAGGTCTGTGAAATCTATCTGCAGCGATGCCATTGGGGACAGTCCGATAGGCTGTTTTCCCGGAGGCTGCGATGGGCTTGTTCTTGGGTTATTCTTGGCACATGTTACGCACTGCTGGGCTACTGCCTTACAGATCACTGAGAATCCAGGGACGTAGAAATGTGGCTCCAGGATATCATATCATATTTACAATTTGTTGACTCCCGATGAAGCTGGTCTAGTACCGGCGAAACACGTGTCGAGTCTGTGTTTTTATTCATGTTACGTGATGTGTAACTCTGCAGGGTTATGGTAGAATCAATCTATATTTAGGGACAGTTGGATTTAAATTGCCGTTTATGGTTTGAACATAAGTTGGTATGTATCATTCATGCGTAGATACAACTGATATCTACATCGAAGCAGTGTTGTCTTTGTAGTTTAATTGTTGCTGCAGTACTGCTGACTATTTGTCTTCATCTTGCAATATAAGGTGGCCAGATTAAGGAATGCTCTGATTATTGCTCCGCTTGCTAATTCTGGTATTATTTAGCTCAGAATGTATTCATTTGCATTCTCCAGCACTATAATCAAGATGGCTAATTATACCCCATGCGCTTCTATTTGTGACATTTGCCTTGTGTTGCCATTTGGCGTTCTGTCCTAGTGTCAACTATACCAATTTAGCCTATACCTGCAGGTCACATTCCATCTGTGTTATGTTATGTTAAGTTATGTTTTATTCAGCACTCCTATTAGTTTTGAGAGTCTATCTCTCGTTGTTTTTCATTGTCTGGTATTTCAGTCAACAGTTCAATCATGTCGTATTCGCTTCCGCCTTAGGTAGCCAACTGGAGTCGCCTAAGCAGGAAAATGTACCGCCAGAGTCCACTCTCAGATTTGCTTCCTTGCTAAGCAAGTAGGCGCACACTCACTCACAGCACGTACTACCAGATACATTCAGCACAAAACAATACAAAAACAGAACTTCTACTCTTTCTATTGCCAAGGGCACACCGTCCTGGCAGGCACTTATTGCCAAGGGTGCGCTGTCCCGACAGGCACATTATACCCATGCAGTCGCCTTTATGCCACTGATCTCTAACTCTTGTCTGCTTTTAGCTATGTGTATCCCGTTCCTTATCAACACGTCTGCTATTCCAATTTACCAAGGGCACAACGCCCGCCAGGCACCACTCCTCTGCAGCTATTTACTGGCCCCGAAGCTCATAGCTTCTCTTACCGGCCCCTTATTCAACTAAGATACACAATAGCACTGACACAGGGCTCTCAACCCAGTCACAGAATCCATCCTCCTTCCTTTTGCCCACGTGCAGCAGTTCTCAACTCACAATATCAACACTGTGCCACATGACCACTCTCTTCAACCTACTACCTTAATCAATATCCGATCCGCCGGGTCCAGACATGCGCTAGCCACTTTCTGGCTCCCGTGCTTTCGGCGGCGGGTTCTGTATACCGATGGGACCATGTACGCGGGTCCCCTTACCCAACTATGGCCGGACGTATGACACTTTACCGGCGAGAGCAAAGACTGACTGGACACGAGTCTCTTCAGGAAAGGCAAACTTTATTGTGACGTCACCACTCAGCCAGGATTGAATCGCAAAGACTGAGTGCCTCTTACATACGACATAGTGTTTTATACCTAGAATAGATAATTAGGTACATCCCAATTAGCCCACCCCATGGTGACACTATCACACCCCACGTGGGTCTGTACCTCCCTTTACTGAATACAAAGACATTCCACACATTGGTCTTAAATTGGCAGCTTTCACAGTATTTTGACAAGTTGAGAATTTAATGCTCTCCTAGATCCTGCTTGTGCATCCCTCCCTGGGACTTGTTTATTGTATACTTTAGATAAGGCCCCGTCTGGTTTCACATCTCTCTTTGTTCAGGCCCTAGCTTTCTGACCTTGATGTAACTACTTTCCCATCCTGTCACTTCGTGCCAGCATCTGCCCGGATCTTGTTAACTTAATTGCTCTGCCTGTTAGTTTAAAGCATTCCAGAGAATCTATGCAAGTGTAGCGATGTGTTAAAGTTTACTGTGGCAGTACCCATTTTTGGCCACAAGATGGAGACTATCACGATTAAAGACCCTGGACACTTGAACTACATGTCCATGCATGCTTTGCGAAGAAACAGGAAGTGGGTGGGTTTGTGGAGAGCCTGTACATCCTGCACCTCGTGGAGAACAGGCAGAGCGCGCCAGGGAGCAGGGGAGAGCGGATGCACGTACAGAGAAGGAGAGACCAAAAGATAGGCCGGAGCGCAGACAAAGTGGATCGGGCCTTAGGATTGGGTCACCCAGCCTTGCGGGAGATAGACATCACCATCTATTATCCGAGTGCCAGTGCTAAGGAGAGAAGACCCCTCGAGTAAGGAGTACGCGGTCGATTGAAGCGGGGAGCAGGGCGTAAGCTGGCTGAGTCGCGGCTGACAGACAGAAGGCCAGACAACAGATCCGGTGGTCGGCGTCCCCAGTCAATATCGAGCGGAGAGAACGTCCTGGGTCAGCGGAACCTCAAGCTTGCGCTGGATGGGTGAGAGGCCCCCAAGGCCGTGTGTAAATAAGAACGTACGCTGCTGTTTTCCTTCTAAAACCACAGGGCCCAACTGACTAGTCGAAGACATCGTTAAAGTAAACTCACTGGCCAGTTGAAAAGTACCCGGGTACCCTACACACACAATACATATCACTTCACGTTCTGGGACTTAACCTGTGCAGGCTCAGTTTCTTTTTGTCCAAATCCATACAAGGGGGCAAAGTTAAAGTTACATTCTGAACAATTTTCCTTTTTTTGTTCCCGCTGCGCGTTTTCCGTGATAACGAGAACTGTGTATTTTATTGTGTCCGCTACGCTTTTTTTTTTTTTTCCGAAAATACGCAAGCCCTCGTGTTTTCGTTTCTTTTACCGCTACGCGTTTCGTGTTACGAAAGTACTGTAAATCTTCCTGCATATACCGTGTCTTAAGAGCTGCAAACTTTTAGTAAACCTTTTAAAATATAAAATGTTCAGCGTGTTGGAGTATATTTATTCCTAGTGGGGGAGACTGACCCGTGGTTCATTTCAAAGGCGGCTCCTCCGGGAGTGAGCGCTACACGTGGGGGCTCGTTTCCGGGATTAGTCTCTGGAAAAACCGCATCTAAAGGGTAAATATGGATCCAGACACTGCTGCCGAATGGTGTGGGGAGCACAGTAGTCAGTTAGCATGTTTGTATAGTCTGGATATTCCTGCAGACACTTGGGCCGAAGATCAGATTCGCAGGCCGTGGCCACGCTGGCACCAGATCATCGGGGGTTAATTCTGGACATTAAGAAAAAACCCAGATACCTCTCACACGCATGTTCTTCTCGAATGGAGAAAAGGTATTCCAGCATGTTTTTTCGGGCGCGAGCGTGAAGCTGACCGATGAGGTGGAAGTCCAACTGATTCAGCCAAGTACGCCACGTGGCGAAGCCGAAAGTGTTCCCGCGCCCAGTCCGTTGGCCATGATCGGGCCTGAATTTATCGTGGCTATTGGAGATTTGCTGGCTAAATGTCAGAAAACAAGCCCTCCTCACACTAATTTCGGTTATCGACGGTTAAGGAACTTTACAGGAAATGTACCAACTCCGGCGGGAGAAGAAACCTTTGAGGAATGGGTGGAACAGGCGATGCAGGCACTGGATGAGTGGACGTCCCTGAGGCCCAGAAAAAGCAAAGGATCACCGAGAGTTTAAAGGGACCTGCGTCAGAAGCGGTGAGAAAACCTAAATGAGTAGGAAAGATTGTACTGCTTTGGATTATCTGAACGTTCTTGAGGAAGTGTTTGGGCGAACAGAAAAGGCAGCGGAACTAGTATATCAGTACGAACACACCTATCAGAAGAGAGGTGAGAGAATGATTGATTACATGGGGCGCTTGGATAAGATTCTGCACCAAATACTCCTCAAGAAAGGGCCAAACCGGCTGACGTAGATAAGATACGAATAAAGCAGATCCTGAGGGGCTCTCAACCGTTAGATCCGGTGATGATGCAGCTGAGAAGCAGAGCAGTTAATCAAGAGTTGAAGTACCTGGAACTGATCCGAGTGGTACGAGAGGAGGAGGCTCTGCTGGAAGAGAAATCCTTCAGGCGGGGAGAAAGGGCTTATGCACAACCTGCAAGATATAACGACGGTCTGCAGCCTGAAAACGACTCGTTAGACACCTATGGATCTGACCTGGATGAACAGGAGCAGTTAGTGGGTTTTAAATTCATCGAAAAGGCTGCTAAAGAATCGAACTCTTCTGAACGAAGTGAGTTGTTCAAGACTGTAAAGAAGGTACAGGAAGCTCAAACTGAACTGCAGAAAGCGCACGCTGAACTGTGCAGGGTGTTGATGAAGGTGACCGAGATGCAGGGAGAAATGCAAAAGTTCCTAACAGGTATGCAGACGACTGAAGTTGCCGTGGCGTCTGGTTCAGATCTCTTGTTAGAATCTCAACAAGCAACCGTGTCTCCACTGTCGAGGAAGAGATGTTTCGGTTGTGGAGAAATGGGCCATTTCCGTGCGCAGTGTAAAGGCCGGAAGCCTGAGAAGGATAAAGTTGAGTGGCTGCTGAAAGCCCTAGAGGGACTGTTATCTACTCCACCAGCGGGAAACGCCAGAGGGCACCAGTAAAGGAGCAACCTAGGTGCCCAGAAGTTGAATCTCGCTCCAAGAACCAATTTAAAACTAAGAGGGCAAGAGGGCCCAAAGTCAAGCCGACTGCTGAGCCTGCCAGAATGGAAAGAGTCACTCCCTTAGCATCCGGGTCTACGTCATGGGGAGGCAATGCACACCCAAAACCTGCACGGGCCAAGAAAAAGGCCAGGGTCCAGCAAACAGGGTCTAAGCGTCCGGATACCTCCACCAAGTTTCCTGACAGCTGATAGGTCCTTCTCCAATTGTGCCAATCCAAGTGGAGGGAGTCTACACAAAGCCCTGTTAGATTCAGGGGCTCAAGTGACTTTGATTTATAAAGACTTCTATGAGAAACACTTAAAGCACATTCCTCTGCAAGAATTGAAGGATTTGGAATGGGGGATCGGCACTGAGAAACTCCCTTATGACGGGTACCTGCAAGTGAGGTTGGAGATCGGATCTGAAGTCATCGGCAGTCTGGGGGTTGTGACGCATTGGCCATTGTGTGTCCCCGACCCTCGGGTGCGAAATAGAAGCTCTCTGATAGTGGGGACAAATACGGATCTAGTGCGGCGTCTCCTGACCCCCATCGTAGTGGAAGAAGGGTCAACTCAAGGAGTGCACCCCCTGTTACGACCGGTCTATCAGAGGATGGTTGAAGAGCGGAAAGCACCTGCTGAGGTGGGAAGACTGTGGAGACTGGGTGGGACAGAGAAGGTTCTGCAAGCAGGAGAAGTAGCGAGCTTCCGGGTTTCAGTCAAGTTGAACGGATCGCAACCAGTCCCTATGTGGTGCTGGGAACCGATGTCAGTCATGGGAGTGAAACGGGAGTCGAAAGTAATTCCTGAAATAATCTCCACAAAGCCCTGAAGAGAACACGAGGAAGAGTCTCGGTCAGTGTGTGCAATGTGACAGATTCTCCAGTAGTCCTTAAAGCACGAATGCCTATCGGGCAAGTAGAGTCTGCTACACCCCTCTCCACCGATTTAGGAGGGGGAGTGGATAAAGAGATTCCAGATGAAAGATTCTACCCTAAAGACGCCCCCATTTCACCTGAGTGGAAGAAACGTCTTCAGTCTCAAGTTCTGAAGTGGAAAGAATTATTCTCGAAAGATGAGTTCGATGTGGGCCTGGCTAAGAGTACGGAACATCGCATTCGGTTGCAAGAAGACAAGCCGTTTCGTGAAAGGTCAAGGCGAGTTCCGCTGGGAGACTTGGATGATCTGCGAGAACAGCTAAATGAGTTGCAGAGAACCAATGTGATTCAAGAGTCCAGGAGCCCATATGCATCTCAATAGTGCTGGTCAGGAAGAAGAATGGTTCTGTCCGCTTGTGCATAGACTATCGCACCTGAACCGAAGAACCATCCCCGACCAATATGCACTCCTCGGATTGAAGATGCCTTACAGTGTTTGTCTGGAGCAAAGTGGTTCAGTGTATTAGACTGCGAAGTGGATATCATCAGATACCGATGCACCCTGAAGACAAAGAGAAAACTGCGTTCATTTGTCCACTGGGGTTCTTTGAGTTCAATAGAATGCCTCAAGGTCTGACGGGAGCTCCAGCCACGTTCCAACGGTTGATGGAGAAGACAGTCGGGATATGAATCTAATCGAAGTGTTAGTGTACCTGGATGACATAATTGTGTTCGGGAAGACTCTGGAAGAGCATGAGCAACGTTTGGAGAAGTCTTGAAGAGGCTCCATGAAGAGGGGTTGAAATTGTCTCTGGAGAAATGCCAGTTCTGTTTACCGTCAGTCACATATCTGGGACACGTGGTCTCGGCAGAAGGTGTTTCGACAGATCCTCGAAAGTTGGAGGCCGTAGCTTCTTGGCCTAGACCTCGAAACGTCACTGAACTTAGATCTTTCTTGGGATTCTGCTCATACTATCGAAGATTTGTGGGAGGATTCGCAAAGATAGCTCAGCCGCTGAACAAACTCCTACAGAAAGAAACCACCGAAGAAGGCTGTAAGGTCTCTGATCGAAACCCCTCCGCTCCGGGACCAAGGAAAGCTAAAGAGTCCATACAAGGTGAATGGACTAGTCAATGTGAAGGTGCGTTTGTGAAGCTGAAAGAGAATCTAACCCGAGCTCCTGTTCTGGCCTACGCGGACCCTCACAAGCCGTATGAACTACATGTGGATGCCAGCCGAGAAGGTCTGGGAGGAGTCCTATATCAGGAGTATGATGGATTGCTGAGGCCTGTAGCGTACGTGAGCCGGAGCCTTGCGCCTTCTGAGAAGAACTATCCTACTCACAAACTGGAGTTCCTAGCCTTGAAGTGGGCAGTGGTGGACAAGTTGAAAGACTATCTGTATGGAGCTGAGTTCGTGATCAAGACGGATAATAATCCTCTCACCTATATCCTTACTACTGCAAAACTGGACGCAACGGGACATCGGTGGTTGGCCGCTCTGTCAGGGTTTCGGTTCAGCCTGAAGTATCGCCCTGGGGTGAACAATCGAGATGCTGATGCTTTGTCGAGAAGACCCTACACTACAGAATGGACTCAGGTGACTCCAGACGGGGTGCAAGCTTTGTGTCAAGGAACAGAACGCCGGGTCAGGGAGGAGTTGAAGCGGAGGCCATAGGAGTCATGGCCGCGGCTGTTCCTGAGTTCTACTGTAACCCTTCGCAATTGAGGGATGAAAATCTACCTACCTTTTCCAAGCAGGACCTGAAAGCGGATCAAGCTAGAGACCCTTTGATTGCATTGACCATTAAAGGCCCTGACTGCAAACCAGCGAGAGATTCTGTTAACCAATTCCCCGGATGGGGCAGATTGGTTTACAAAGAGTGGGAGCGGTTGAAGATGTTGGATGGGGTGGTCTACCGAAGGGGCCCCTCGACCAATTCCGAAGAGATTCAACAGTTATTTCTCCCCGCTAAAACACAGGGAGCGTGTGTTGCGATCATTGCATGATGAGCATGACATGAGCTGCTGATCTGAGTGCTGAGAGAACTTTTAAGTTGGTGCGAGATAGGTTTTATTGGCCTTGCATGAGGGCTGAAGTTGAGAGTTATTGCCATTCCTGTCTGAGGTGCATTCAGAGGAAAAAACTCTACCACCCGAGCTGCTCCAATGAGCCATCTACAGAGTCAGGGACCCATGGATTTGGTGTGCATTGACTTCCTGTGCTTAGAGCCGGATGCTAGTGGGCAAGGGAACATTCTGATAGTGACTGATCATTTCACCCGTTATGCCCAAGCTTTTTCTACAAAAGACCAACGCGCTCCGACGGTGGCGAAGGTGCTGATGGAAAAGTTCTTTGTTCATTACGGCCTGCCAAGAAGAATACACTCTGATCAGGGAAGAGACTTTGAAAGTAGATTGGTCGGGCAATTGCTGGAGTTGTTGGGAATTCAAAAGACTCGAACTACGCCATACCACCCTCAAGGTGATGCTCAGCCTGAAAGGTTAATCGCACGCTGCTGCTAAACATGCTGGGGACCTTGTCTAATGTAGAGAAGCAGGGAGTTGGAGTCGTCATATAGCTACTCTGGTGCATGCATATAACAGTACGGAGAGTGATGCAACGGGATATTCACCGTACCGTCTTATGTTCGGAGAGAGAAGCTCGACTGCCGGTTGATTTGGCATTTGGGTTATCTCTAGACCAGACGTCAGTAGCTTCTCATAGAAACTATGTGGATAGACTTCGGAAGAATCTGGCTTCTGCGTTTGAACAGGCCGTTTGACTTCAGGTAACAGGGAGCAAAGGAACAAGAAGAACTATGATTTGAAGGTTCGAATACAGGATCTACAACCCGGTGATAGGGTTCTGTTGAAGAATTTGGGTGCTGCTGCGAGACACAAGCTGGCGGATAGATGGAGTTCTCAGGTTTACATTGTTTGCAAACAACTGCCAGGTCTGCCGGTGTATCAGATTCGCCCTGATGGAAAGGCTGGTCCCCTCAAGAATTGGCACCGAAATCACTTGTTACCTTTGAGAGAGGCTGTGAGAATACCAGTGGAAAACGAACTTCCTCCGGCGAATCCGCATGCTCCACGTGTCCCTCCTGTTACTCGGTCTCAACAGACTCGGGTTGTTGGAGAGAGCGAAAGAGACAGTGACGAAGAGAGTTTCTGCTTAGATTGGATCCGCTCGCCAGAACCTGAAGGGGTTGTCCCAATTCCTTGTCAGTGGGAAAGTAACTTGAGAGCTGAAGCTCCTGAATTTCAGTGGGAATTCCCTGAGAATATGGAACTCCCTGAAACCCTTGAACTTCCGTTGAGGGTCCCGGATACTGTTGGAGACCCTGTAGCTCCTGAAGACGAGCCTTACGACTATAGTTCTATGCCTTCCCTGGAGGGATCGTACTCGGAGGAAGTGTCTGCTCCAGTGGAAGACATAAGGACTGAGCCTACACCCATAGTACTTCCACCTGAAGAGGAACGGAAGGAGCCTGAACAAAAACGCTCTATCCGACCGCCCCAGCGACTTACCTATGACTCACCAGGACATAGCACTGAAGAGGCCATCACCACTGTGCAGAGATTGCCCGAAGTGTCTGCTATGTTAGCTGAGGTAGCCCAGAACATGAGTCAGCTTGAGAAAGTGTTTCTAACCCACTGCATGTATGCTGCTGAACCTGTATATGCTGTATAAACTGTGTGCATATTGTAAGAGGATAATGTAACTGTTGTACCTCCTTGGAGAGACCCAAGAGTTCTAGGAGGGGGAGAGTGTAGCGATGTGTTAAAGTTTACTGTGGCAGTACCCATTTTTGGCCACAAGATGGAGACTATCACGATTAAAGACCCTGGACACTTGAACTACATGTCCATGCATGCTTTGCGAAGAAACAGGAAGTGGGTGGGTTTGTGGAGATCCTGTACATCCTGCACCTCGTGGAGAACAGGCAGAGCGCGCCAGGGAGCAGGGGAGAGCGGATGCACGTACAGAGAAGGAGAGACCAAAAGATAGGCCGGAGCGCAGACAAAGTGGATCGGGCCTTAGGATTGGGTCACCCAGCCTTGCGGGAGATAGACACATCACCATCTATTATCCGAGTGCAGTGCTAAGGAGAGAAGACCCCTCGAGTAAGGAGTACCGCGGTCGATTGAAGCGGGGAGCAGGCGGTAAGCTGGCTGAGTCGCGGCTGACAGACAGAAGGCCAGACAACAGATCCGGTGGTCGGCGTCCCCAGTCAATATCGAGCGGAGAGACGTCCTGGGTCAGCGGAACCTCAAGCTTGCGCTGGATGGGTGAGAGGCCCCCAAGGCCGTGTGTAAATAAGAACGTACGCTGCTGTTTTCCTTCTAAAACCCACAGGGCCCCAACTGACTAGTCGAAGACATCGTTAAAGTAAACTCACTGGCCAGTTGAAAAGTACCCGGGTACCCTACACACACAAATACACACCACTTCACGTTCTGGGACTTAACCTGTGCAGGACTCAGTTTCTTTTTGTCCAAATCCATACAAGGGGGCAAAGTTAAAGTTACATTCTGAACAATTTTCCTTTTTTTGTTCCCGCTGCGCGTTTACCGTGATACGAGAACTGTGTATTTTATTGTGTCCCGCTACGGGTTTTTTTTTTCCGAAAATACGAAGCCCTCGTGTTTTCGTTTCTTTTACCGCTACGCGTTTATCGTGTTACGAAAGTACTGTAAATCTTCCTGCATATACCGTGTCTTAAGAGCTGCAAACCTTTTAGTAAACCTTTTAAAATATAAAACTGTTCAGCGTGTTGGAGTATATTTATTCCCTAGTGCGGGGAGACTGACCCGTGGTTCATTTTCAGCGGCTCCTCCGGGAGTGAGCGCTACACAAGCTAAACCTAATTGAACTAATATCTGCTATTTACATTCACGTGAACAAAAGTTCTGAGCAAGATGGCCGCCTGGCTCAAGATGGCAGCCTGATCCTGGCCTGAGTCCCTTACATTACAGCACATCCATCCAGGGAGTGTTACAGCACGCCCAGGGAGTGTTACATCACACCCAGAGAGTGTTACATCACACCCAGAGAGTGTTACATCACACCCAGAGAGTGTTACATCACATCCGCCCAGGGAGTGTTACATCACGCCCAGGGAGTGTTACATCACATCCATCCAGGGAGTCTTACATCACGCCCAGGGAGTGTTACATCACACCCAGAGAGTGTTACAGCACACCCAGAGAGTGTTACAGCACATCCATCCAGGGAGTGTTACAGCACACCCAGGGAGTGTTACATAACGCCCAGGGAGTGTTACATCACATCCAAGACGTGTTACATCACATCCAGGGAATATTAAGGATCTGTCATAAAAAACAATACGTCTGAAGGAACGAATCAGCAGGATTACCGAATCAACCTAAATATCAGAGCAGCCGAAATACCATACGTCTAAAGTCATTTCAGACTGGGTTTTTTGCCTTTTTTTGGATCAACAGTAGTAGGTATTGTGTGAGAGGCTGGACGCATGTCTTTTTTCAGCCTGTGTAACAAAAAATAGACCCTTTGAAACGAGGGGAGAACAGACGATCCGAAAGACCGAAATTCCCCAATTTCACGAAACAAAAATCGATACGAAACAACGAGCCGAAACGAAATTGGGACGAAACGATCCGAAACTTTTGAAAAACCGAAAGTGACAAAACGAGATGAAACAAAAAATAAAACACGTGCACATCTCTAGTAACATCACATCCATGGAATTATTTATTTATTTAAATATAAAGGATTTTACCAGGAAGGATACATTGAGATTTCTCTCATTTTCAGTATGTCCTGGGTTACTTCACATCCATGCAGGGCCGGATTAAGATCTCTATGGGCCTGGAGCTGGTGGGGTCTTTTTGGAACATATTTTTTAGGTTAATTAATAGTGGAGATACGGGTATATCTAACCAGGTGGATACGGGTATGTCTAACCAGACGGATATGGGTATATATAACCAGACAGATACGGGTTTATCTAACCAGATGGATACGGGTATATCTAACCAGGCGGATACGGGTTTGTCTAATGAGATGGATACGGGTTTATCTAACCAGACGGATATGGGTTTATCTAACTAGACGGATACGGGTATATCTAACCAGGTGGATACGGGTATGTCTAACCAGACGGATATGGGTATATATAACCAGACAGATACGGGTTTATCTAACCAGGCGGATACGGGTTTGTCTAATGAGATGGATACGGGTTTATCTAACCAGACGGATATGGGTTTATCTAACTAGACGGATACGGGTATATCTAACCAGACGGATACGGGTATATCTAACCAGGCAGATACGGCTAAATCTAACCAGACACATACGGGTACGTCTAACCAGACGGATACGGGTACGTCTAACCAGGGGGATACGACTATATCTAACCAGGCGGATATGGGTATATCTAACCAGACGGATATGGGTATATCTAACCAGACGGACACAGGTATGTCTAACCAGACAGATACGGCTATATCAAACCAGGCAGATAAGGGTATATCTAACCAGACAGATACAGGTATATCTAACCAGGCGGATACAGGTATGTCTAACCAGACGGATATAGAAACATAGAAACATAGAAACATAGAAAAATGTGGGCAGATAAGAACCTTTCGGCCCATCTAGTCTGCCCAATTACATGGATACTTTACCTGGATTTATCTTTTGTTTAGGATAGCCTTATGCCTATCCCATGCTTGCTTAAATTCAATTACTGTTTTGGCCTCTACCACTTCTACTGGAAGACTGTTCCATGTATCCACCACCCTCTCAGTAAAATAATGCTTCCTGATGTTACTTTTAAACCTTTGCCCCTCTAATCTAAGACTATGTCCTCTTGTTTTGCTACTTTGTTTCCTTTTAAATATACTCCCTTCCTCTACTTGTGGATTCCCTTTACGTATTTAAATGTTTCTATCATATCTCCTCTGTCTCGTCTTTTTTCCAAGCTGTACATGTTAAGATCATTAAGCCTTTCCTGGTAACTTTTCTCCTTCAAGCCGTACACCATTTTAGTAGCCCTTCTCTGAACTCTCTCTAAGATGTCTATATCCTTCTGGAGATACGGTCTCCAGTACTGCACACAGTACTCCAAGTGAGGTCTCACCAGTGCTCTGTACAGTGGCATGAGCACTTCCCTTTTCCTACTGCTAATACAGGCTCTCCTACACAACCAAGCATTCTGCTAGCATTTCCTGCTGCTCTATTACATTGACTACTTACCCTTAGATCCTCTGAAATAATAACCCCTAAATCCCTTTCCTCAGATGTTGAGGTTAGGACTGTATCAAATATTCTATATTCAGCCCTTGGGTTTTTACGTCCCAGGTGCATTATCTTGCACTTATCCACATTAAAACTCAATTGCCACAGCTCCCACCATTTTTTTAGTTTACCTAAATCATTTGTCATTTGGCTGATCCCTCCAGGAACGTCAACCTGTTGCAAATCTTTGTGTCATCAGCAAAAAGACATACTTTTCCATTAATACCTTCTGCAATATCACTAACTAAAAATATTAAAGAGAATGGGTCCAAGTACTGACCCCTGAGGTACCCCACTGGTAACAAGACCTTGCGCCGAATAAACTCCATTTACCACAACCCTCTGTTGCCTGTCACTCAGCCACTGCCTAATCTATTCAACAATATTGGAATCCAAGCTCAAAGATTGGTTAGATATAGTCGTATCCCCCTGGATATATATAACCAGGTGGATACGGCTATATCTAACCAGGCGGATACAGGTATATCTAAAAAGACGAATACGGGTATATCTAACCAGACAGATACAGGTTTATGTAACCAGACAGATATGGATAAATCTAACCATGCAGATACGGGTATATGTAACCAGGTGGATACGGGTGTATGTAACAGGCGGATATGGGTATATCTATCCAGGTGGATATGGGTGTCACGGGATGGCCCAGCACCCTCAGCCAGGGGCGGCGCGCAGTGACAGTGGTGACATGGACACTTGGGTGTGGTGGCACGCACCCCGTTTTACCAGTATTTTTAGTTAGATGTGATTATTGTGTGGTGTAATAAAGTGTTCCCCGTTGGTTATGGTGTAATGTATTTTTCCCTTTGTTTGCCTTGCTCGCCGCCATTTTCCGATTCTTGTGGCGCAGTTGGAATTTCGATTCGGAAAATGGCCGATCCGAACCATCCGGTTCGGATCGCAAAATGGCCGATTCGGACCATCCGGTCCGAATTGGCGACTCCCTGAAGGATGGTGGCCAATGGGTCCCGGGAGGGCGGGCAAGGAGTCCCATTGTATTCTAATTATAATGAGAAGTAATAAAAGTCTGTAATGTAAACAATAAAGGCAGTTCCTGCAGTACATTCAGCTGTGTCTGGTGTGGCTTGATTCTCCGCCGTATTTCGGATCTGAGTGTCCCCCGCGGCCTCAGAATACGGTGCCCATCCGATCCGAATCGAGCGCGCTGACCCTGCATCGAGCATCAGGGCAGCGGCGCTACATCCGAAGATTCGATCGGGGAAATTCAGAGATCCGAACCGAAGGGCGCGGCCGCGTACCGCGCTTCGGTATTGCGAGGGATTGCGGTGCGATCCGAATCCTCGCCCAACCCGGCAGGTCCGAAGATTCCTTCAGCCCTGGTCCGATCCGAAAAGTCGTTCACCGAGATCTCCGTTAGTTCCGAAAAGTTACCCGCACCGCGATCGGAAACGTTTCCCGCAAGATCCGAAACGTTTCCCACATCGAACCGAAGATTCCTCCGCGGCTGGCAGATCCGATCTCCACGGACGTCCCACACCCGCAAGGTCAGTGAACCAGCTGCTCGGGACGCTGAGTGCCGCATGGCTCAGTGGTCGGGCTGGTTCTAGGCAGGGGTCCCCTCCACCGCCCGCTAACCCTTCCCCAGGGTCACGCCAGGCCGCACGAGACGCCGAGTGCGCGTCACTCGGTAGTCGGGCCAGCGGTAAGCGAAGGGGTCACGCAGATTGAGCACACCCGCAGGCGGAACAACATCCCATTCCGTCATACTGGTGGCAGCGGTGGGATCGCTCTCTGCAGACCCCTAGGAGACCTACGCCATGGCGGTGTACAACCCCTACAACCGGGACACCCTGCGTGGGATGTTGGAGAACCGGGGAGGAACGCCGGGTAACAAGAAACGGAAGACGCTGATCAAGGAGCTGACCAGGATGGATCAGGACGAGGCGACGACGCCCGTCCCCAGCCCTGTCTACGCAGAGGTGGAGGAAGGCGCTGACCTCAGAGAGGTGCGGCGCCGGATCGCCCTGCTTGGAGATGCCCCGACGACAGAGGACCGATGTGAGGTGATTCGGAAGTTCTACCGGGGAGTTGAGCTGGAGAAGGAACGCCAGCACCAGCTGCGGTTGGCAGAGCTCCGCGGAGCAGTAACTGATTACAATGACCCCGAACCCTACCCCGTGGAACCCTGGGTCGAGACTCACAGCTCGTCTGGAGCTTCACCCTGGGAATCCACAACCCCCAGTGACGACGCTTGCGGGACTCTCAGCTTGCCTGGAGCCTGTACTGAGGACATCACTCATCCCAGCGACCCTCGGATGGAGACTCACAGCCCGCCTGGAGCTGCATCTGAGGACGCCACATTCCCCACTGAGGAGCGGTGCTCCTGCGCTGGCACATACGCCGACGTGAAGGTCGTGCTGGCCAGAGAGCTGCAGGAGGGCCTGGAGCAGGACCAGGGGTCCACAGAGGAGCTGTGGTACGAGGCCCTGGACCATGAGCGGGACTGCCATGACGTGGACATTCCCTCCGACGCCGACGTCTACCGGGAGCAGTACGCTGTGCGAGCAGCGTTCCTGCAGGGCCGGGCCCCAGAAGGGTGGGAGGACGAGCTCTGGAGTCTGGTGCAGGAGGAGGTCGCACTGGACGCCGCGTACCGCGCGCTCCGGTGGCTAACTGCCGCTCCGGCAGTACGGCCGTTGGGAGGCAGTTCCGTTGCAGGGCCTCGCTACGGAGGCACAGGACTGCTCTACGAGGGCATGGCCGCCGACCCCGATTTCGGAGAAGAGACCGAGGAACGGATGGAGGACATCCTGGAGCGGCGGGAATTGGAAATCCCGTCAGACAGCAGGGACTCAGTGTTTGAGGAGCTGGAGTCCCTGGCTGAGCGAGAGTGGGAGCTCGAGGTGGCTTATCGGAGACTGTTGGACGGCGTTCCGCAGTCGAGCCTGAGCTCCCCGTGGTGGGACGGGTCGGCGGAGGAAGTCGACAGTCCCCAGGTTTGGGACCTATGGGAAGCCGAGGCGGACTCATGGGTGCCCGTGGGGGGTCGTCTGAGGAAGTTACCCCCCTCACCCCGCAAGAGGACAGGGTGGCCGAGGCCACGGGTCCAGCGGGGGAGGAGACGGATGGTTCCCCCGGGATGGGTTGTGCGCAACCGTCAATTGCCCCGGGGGGTGAAGTGACCATCCTTCCCCAAGGAGATCTCCAACCAGCGGAAGAGCTGGCTACGGGGCAGAGTGCTGCTGGCCTCTGCCCATTGCCCGAAGTCTGCCAGGAGGGGCAGACCGATGGTTCCCCCGGGATGGGTTGTGCGCAACCCTTGGTTGTCCCGGGGGGTGAAGCAACCATCCTTCCCCAAGGAGATCTCCAACCAGCGGAAGAGCTGGCTACGGGGCAGAGTGCTGCTGGCCTCTGCCCATTGCCCAAAGTCTGCCAGGAGGGGCAGACAGATGGTTCCCCCGGGATGGGTTGTGCGCAACCCTTGGTTGTCCCGGGGGGTGAAGCAACCATCCTTCGCCAGGGAGATCTCTCACCAGCGGAAGAGCTGGCTACGGGGCAGAGCGCCGCTGGCCTCTGCCCACTACTCAAAGTCTGCCCGGAGGAGCAGACGGATGGTTCCCCCGGGACGGGTTGCGCGCAACCATTGATCGCCTCGGGGGGTGAAGAAACCATCCTTCCGCAGGGAGATCCTCGCCCAGCTGACGAGCTGGCTACGGGGCAGAGCGCCGCTGGTCTCTGCCCATCCCTCTCAGTTTGCCTCGAGGGGCAGCGCGAGGATGACCCTGTACGACTGCCGCGGCAGCGGTTCAGTCCCCTCGTCGGCGGCCAGGGAGAGCAGCCGGGTTTGACCTCGCTTGTCCTCCCGGTTGCCGTTTCCGTACCCGGTCAACCAGCAGAAGAGCTGACGCCAGGGCAGAGAGAGCGCTGGCCTCTGCCCGTTCCGCCCAATTCCGCCCCGCCCGAGGGGCAGAGCGTGGATGACCCTGGGCGACTGCTGTTGCATTCTGTGATTCTTCCTTCCAGCTGGCTGGAGGAGCAGCCAGGTCTGGCTCTTGTGGTTCCTTCAGTCGCCGTGTCCGTACCTGGCCCTCCAGTGGAAGAGCTGGCAACGGGGCAGAGCGCCGCTGGCCTCTGCCCATTTTTGCAACCTTTGGGCTCGGGAGCCTTACCCCGCCACGGTCCTGTCCCACGGCTGACCTGGGCACCTGGGGCGTGTGCAGTTAGCACCCGGGTTCCCCAGGTGAGTGACAATCCTGGGGGGGCACCGGAGGCCCTCCGGCCCAGAGGCATGTCTTCTCGCCCAGCCGGGGACACCCTCAGGACATGGGGTCCCGACCAGGCTGGCACGGCCGCAAGGCCAAATGGAGAGGCCTGGTGACCCGGCCTCCCCAGACTGACTACGGGCCTGGGAGCACCGACTTCCCCGGTATGACCCGGTGGGGTCAGACCAGGTGCGTCGAACTGGGGGAGGGGGAGGAGTGTCACGGGATGGCCCAGCACCCTCAGCCAGGGGCGGCGCGCAGTGACAGTGGTGACATGGACACTTGGGTGTGGTGGCACGCACCCCGTTTTACCAGTATTTTTAGTTAGATGTGATTATTGTGTGGTGTAATAAAGTGTTCCCCGTTGGTTATGGTGTAATGTATTTTTCCCTTTGTTTGCCTTGCTCGCCGCCATTTTCCGATTCTTGTGGCGCAGTTGGAATTTCGATTCGGAAAATGGCCGATCCGAACCATCCGGTTCGGATCGCAAAATGGCCGATTCGGACCATCCGGTCCGAATTGGCGACTCCCTGAAGGATGGTGGCCAATGGGTCCCGGAGGGCGGGCAAGGAGTCCCATTGTATTCTAATTATAATGAGAAGTAATAAAAGTCTGTAATGTAAACAATAAAGGCAGTTCCTGCAGTACATTCAGCTGTGTCTGGTGTGGCTTGATTCTCCGCCGTATTTCGGATCTGAGTGTCCCCCGCGGCCTCAGAATACGGTGCCCATCCGATCCGAATCGAGCGCGCTGACCCTGCATCGAGCATCAGGGCAGCGGCGCTACATCCGAAGATTCGATCGGGGAAATTCAGAGATCCGAACCGAAGGGCGCGGCCGCGTACCGCGCTTCGGTATTGCGAGGGATTGCGGTGCGATCCGAATCCCTCGCCCAACCCGGCAGGTCCGAAGATTCCTTCAGCCCTGGTCCGATCCGAAAAGTCGTCCACCGAGATCTCCGTTAGTTCCGAAAAGTTACCCGCCCGCGATCGGAAACGTTTCCCGCAAGATCCGAAACGTTTCCCACATCGAACCGAAGATTCCTCCGCGGCTGGCAGATCCGATCTCCACGGACGTCCCACACCCGCAAGGTCAGTGAACCAGCTGCTCGGGACGCTGAGTGCCGCATGGCTCAGTGGTCGGGCTGGTTCTAGGCAGGGGTCCCCTCCACCGCCCGCTAACCCTTCCCCAGGGTCACGCCAGGCCGCACGAGACGCCGAGTGCGCGTCACTCGGTAGTCGGGCCAGCGGTAAGCGAAGGGGTCACGCAGATTGAGCACACCCGCAGGCGGAACAACATCCCATTCCGTCATAATGGGTATATCTAACTAGACAGATCTAACCAGGTGGATACGGGTATATCTAACCAGACCGATATGGGTATATCTAACCAGGCGGATACGGGTATATCTAACCAGACTGATATGGGTATATCTAACCAGGCGGATACAGGTATATCTAACCAGATGGATACGGGTATGTCTAACCAGACGGATACGGGTATATCTAACTAGGCAGATACGGATATGTCTAACCAGGTGGATACGGGTATATCTAACCAGGCAGATATGGCTAAATCTAACCAGACACATACGGGTACGTCTAACCAGAAAGATATGGGTACGTCTAACCAGACGGATACGGGTACGTCTAACCAGGGGGATACAACTATATCTAACCAGGCGGATATGGGTATATCTAAACAGGCGGATACGGCTATATCAAACCAGGCGGATAAGGGTATATCTAACCAGGCGGATAAGGGTATATCTAACCAGACAGATACGGGTATATCTAACCAGGTGGATACAGGTATGTCTAACCAGACAGATACGGATATATATAACCAGGTGGTTACGGCTATATCTACCAGGCGGATACAGGTATATCTAAAGAGACGGATATGGGTATATGTAACCAGACGATACGGGTATATGTAACCAGACAGATACGGGTATATATCCAACCAGACAGATATGGGTTAATCTAACCAGGCAGATACGGGTATATCTAACCGGGTGGATACGGGTGTATGTAACCAAGCGGATATGGGTATATCTATACAGACGCATACGGGTATATCTAACCAGACGGATATGGGTATATCTAACCAGGCAGATTCGGGTATATCTAACCAGGCAGATACGGGTATATGTAACCAGACAGATCTAACCAGGTGGATATGGGTATATCTAACCAGACTGATATGGGTATATCTAACCAGGCGGATACAGGTATATCTAACCAGATGGATACGGGTATATCTAACCAGGTGGACACGTGTAGATGTAACCAGGTGGATACGTGTATATGTAACCAGGCAGATACAGGTATATCTAACCAGGTGGATACGGGTATATCTAACCAGGAAGATATGGGTATATGTAACCAGGCAGATACGGGTAAATCTAACCAGGCAGATACGTGTAGATGTAACCAGGCAGATACAGGTAAATCTAACCAGGCAGATACGGGTATATGTAACCAGGCAGATACGGGTAAATCTAACCAGGCAAGGCAGATACGTGTAGATGTAACCAGGCGGATACAGGTAAATCTAACCAGGCGGATACGGGTATATCTAACCAGGCGGATACGGGTAAATCTAACCAGGCGGATATGGGTATATCTAACCAGGCGGATACGGGTATACCTAACCAGGCGGATACGGGTATATGTAATGTTGTAAAAATTAATCCACTTTTAATTTCTGTGTAGTTTGATCCGCTGCACTTACAAGCAGCTCTCTGCTCTCACTGCCATACTTACCTGAATGCGCACAGTAAAGAGCCCCACACACACACACTGCTTCTATCTGGAGTTCATCTGAACAAAAGACCCTAGAGAGCCCCTGGTCCGCTTAATTTATTAGACAATAGGACCACGCCCAGTGGCTAACTGGCTTTACAACAGGAACCAGTTAGCCCAGTAATTACATTTACATATCAAAAGGACAGGGGAGTGGACTAGAATGACCGACCGGCCCCCTGTACATGACTCATCTCTGAGTCATGTCCATGGTCCCCGTCAGCCATGTTTGTCCGACCATCCCCCATCACTGTCAGTATGGACCCCATTCAGATACTGCTTAAAGTGATCAGCATCTAGTGAAGATCAGTCTACTTGTTCTTATAGATTTTGAGACATATCTGCAGAAACATTACAGTTATTGTCAGTACACGGTACGAGTGTACAGACAAGGCTTAAATGTCTTAAAAGCAGGTATGTCATCTTAAACCCAAAAGAAGGTTTTCATACTGACGGTTTTGTCGCTGGTTGGATTAAACCCAAGTACACTCTGCTAGAGTGTTTCTCCGTTTAATCCTCACACAGGGAGACAGATGACAATTTATAAAACACACACATCCTAGATTATAATGTCCACATAATAAAATTTCCACAACAGTCCCTCCTCTTTGTCATTTGCTCCCCAGTGTCCCTCGATGAATCTCAATCTTCCTTGGAAAGAAACCGTTCCTCTTGTATATGGAAAGTCCTGAATGCAAAAAGCCAAAAAACAACAGAAAGTCCATCTTCTTGACACGTAGAATCTTAAAGCAAGTCTTAAAACAAATCTTGACACGTGGATCATAAAGCAAGTCTAAAACCAAATCTTGACACGCTGATTTTTTTTTGCAAATTTTAAAACAAATCTTGACATGTAGAACTTGACACGTAGAATCTGCTTTAGGGGAGGTGACTCAGAGGGAGGACATAAAGTGGTGGGTTGCATCGGTCGGTCTGAAATCCTCTGTATCCGGTCCATGGGTTGGTCCTCAGGGCGTCTCATCTGTTCGGGCTTCGGTAACTCGGTCGATTAGACATCAGGAACATCTCACTCCGGCATATAGAAGGAATAGAGACAGAAACACCATAAGTATATATACTCCCATTTCCTTTAGCCAGGATCCAATGGAAAACAAGAAATCCCCGAAGCTTCCCAAAGCTTTAAAAAGATTCCAACTTAAAGGCTTAAAGCTTGGTGCAGGAAGGAGGGCTTTGGGTTTTTAGAGCACTGGGCTCATTTTGCACTGGGGTACAATCTGTATAGTTGTGATAGATTGCACCTGAATGGAAGAGGGTCTGCTGTGCTAGGGGAGAGGATGGTCAAAAGGTTGGAGGAGACTTTAAACTAGTGGAAGGGGGGGAGGGATACAGTATCTTACAAAATGGAGACAGAGCAGATAGCGGAAGGGTTTCAGTTCAGACTAAGGGGGGTGGAGCCGGGGGGATGGGTAATGTCAGAACAGTGGAGGCATGTAATGTAAAGTCGCATTCAGCATGTGTGGGTAGAGACAACATTAAATGTATGCTTGCTAATGCAAGGAGCCTTAATAACAAGATGGGGGAACTAGAGGTAATAGCATACACTAAGCAATACGACATTATAGGAATAACAGAAACATGGTGGGACGAAACGCATGACTGGGCTGTAAACTTAAATGGTTATACATTGTTTAGAAAGGATAGGAAACATAAGAAAGGGGGTGGAGTGTGTTTATATGTAAATCAGGATTTAAAGCCTAATATTACACAACTGGAAAGCGATGAGGGAAATGTGGAATCGTTATGGGTAAATATTTTGTTGGGGAATAAACAGGGAAGTCAACTATTGGTTGGCATATGTTATAAACCACCTAATATAGATAATGATGAGGAAGAACAACTGTTAGAGCAAATTAGGAAGTCTGCACATCATGGTAGCAATTTAATTATTGGAGATTTTAATTACCCAGACATTAATTGGGATAGTGGGACTAGTAATTCAGCAAAGGGAATCCGGTTCCTGAACATTTTAAATGATACCTTCATGTCACAACTGGTAGAAACACCAACTAGAGAGGATAACTGTCTGGACCTGGTTATAACAAATAATGTGGATCTTTTCTCAAATATTAATGTAAAAGAACAATTGGGAAACAGCGACCATAACATGGTGACTTTTGAAATAAACTCAAAAAAACACATTCATAGGGGGCAGCTAAAATATATAATTTTAAAAAGGCCAACTTTATTAAAATAAAGGAAGCTCTCAATGTCATTGACTGGCAGAAACTCTTTCACGGGAAAAACACTGAGGATAAGTGGAATATCTTTAAACTAACACTAGAAAAGTACACGTCACAATATATTCCACTGGTTAATAAATATAAAAGAAACAGACTGAAACCAATGTGGCTTAGTAGGAAGGTAACTAAGGAAATGAAAAATAAAAAGAAGGCATTTAAAGCTTTTAAATTTGATAAATCTGAGGCATCCTATAAAGCATATAGGGTAGCCAATAAAGCATGTAAAAATGCGATTAGATGGGCTAAACTAGAAAATGAAAAAGAAATAGCCAAAGAGAGCAAGACCAACCCTAAAAGATTCTTTAGGTACATAAATTCCAAAAAACTAAGAGTGAAAATGTAGGTTCACTAAAGTCTGAGTCAGGGTTATTGTTAACTGAAGATCAGGATAAGGCAGAAATTTTAAATGATTATTTTTCTTCAGTATTTATCAAAGAGAAACCTATAACAGGAGACATGAAATTCATTAATAAAAACTTACTAATACAAAGTGACTGGTTGACTCAGGACAAGGTTTTACACAAATTAAACAATGTGAATGTGAATAAAGCCCCAGGGCCAGATGGAATTCACCCGCGAGTACTGAGGGAGCTATGTGTTGAAATATGTAAACCTTTGTTCTTAATCTTTCAAGATTCTTTTCTTTCAGGAATAGTACCAGAGGATTGGAGAAAAGCTGACGTGGTCCCTATATTTAAGAAAGGTTTAAAATTTGTGCCTGGGAATTATAGACCTGTGAGCTTAACATCTGTGGCTGGGAAGTATTTGAGGGGTTACTAAGGGATAGTATTCAGGAATTTATTGGGAGGTATAATGTAATTGGCAAAAATCAGCATGGTTTCATGAAACACAGATCATGTCAGACTAACCTAATTACATTCTATGAGGAAGTAAGTAGAAGTATAGATCAGGGGGTCGCAGTGGATGTGATTTACTTAGATTTTGCCAAAGCTTTCGACACAGTTCCACACAAAAGGTTACTATTTAAATTAAGAAAAAATGGTCTAGATGAAAATACTTGTTCTTGGATAGAAAACTGGCTAAAAGATAGGGTACAGAGAGTGGTCATAAATGGTACATTTTCAAGATGGACACCAGTGGTAAGTGGTGTCCCTCAGGGGTCTGTTATAGGACCAATACTATTCAATTTATTTATAAATAACCTTGAGATAGGCATTGAAAGTCATGTATCAGTGTTTGCAGATGACACAAAGCTAGGAAAAGTAATACAATGTGAGCAGGATGTTACTTCGCTGCAGAGGGATTTAGATAGATTGGGGGACTGGGCACTTAAATGGCAGATGAAATTTAATCTAGATAAATGTAAAGTTATGCACTTTGGAGTGAAGAACACACAAGCAATGTATACCCTAAATGGTACGGAGTTAGGGAAATCCAAGCAGGAGAAGGATTTGGGAATAATCATAGACTTCAAACTAAGTAACAATGTGCAATGTCAAACAGCAGCCGCCAGGCCAGCAAAGTACTGGCATGCATTAAAAGGGGAGTTCACTCACGGGATGAAAACATAATTTTGCCTCTGTATAAATCAATGGTCAGGCCGCACCTTGAATATGCCGTGCAATTTTGGGCACCTGTCTTAAAAAAAGATATTATATCGCTAGAAAAAGTGCAGAGACGGGCAACTAAATTAATAAGGGGGATGGAAGGGTTAAATTATGAGGAAAGACTAACAAGCTTAAACCTGTTTAGTTTAGAGAAAAGGCGCCTTAGAGGGGATCTGATAACCTTATATAAATATATACGGGGCCATTATCAACCATTGTCTGATAACCTATTCATTAACAGGACTATACATAGGACAAGGGGTCATCCATTTAGACTGGAAGAAAGAAAATTTTGCTTAAAGCATAGGAAGGGTTATTTTACGGTGAGAACAATAAAGCTGTGGAATTCTCTGCCTGTTGAGGTGGTTGGGTCAGAGTCTGTACAGACTTTTAAAAAACGACTGGATGACTTCCTGCAGACACAGAATATTAAGGGTTATAATATTTAATATGTGGGTAAAAGCTTCTTGATCCAAGAGAAATCTGACTGCCATTCTGGGGTCAAGAAGGATTTTTTCCCAGTATGTTGCATATTGGCAAGCATTCAGACTGGGTTTTTTGCCTTCTTTTGGATCAACAGCAGTAGTGTAACGGGGAGCCCCTATAGGGTGAGGGGGAACCCCCAATCTGCAGAGATGAAGCCTTAAGGACAGGTATACAGCTTCCAGGGAACAAACCAAGATATTAACAGAAACTAGAAAGATCCCTAAGCCCTGACTGAGATCCTTGAAAGATGGTCTCGAAATACTACCTAGGCTAGGTTTGCAAGATGAATAAAACATAAACCAGACAGACAATAAATGCAGGTATACAGATTCCAGGGAACAAACCAAGATATTAACAGAAACTAGAAAGATCCCTAAGCCCTGACTGAGATCCTTGAAAGGTGGTCTCGAGATACTAACTAGGCTAGGCCTGCATGACGAACAAAACATAAACAAACATACGATGAATGCAGACATACAGATTCCTAAGCACGGTACAGTACAGGGGACAGACAGAAGAGAGATCCAATACAAGAGCCAAAGGTCATACACGGAATATCAAAACTAGAGGGGTCAGACAAGAGAGGGATCCTAAATACATGAGCCAGAGGTCATACACAGCAAATCAAAGTAAACCAGCATACAGGGACTAGGCAAGAAAGACTATCCTGGTCCAAGGATCAAGGGGAGTCCTGGTCGTACTTATAGGGCAGAACAGGTCAAGTGACCGCAGGCCAATAAGCCCAACAGATGGCCTGCAGGCTGAAAACAAAAATAAACAGGAATCCCTGCTACCACCAGCAGGGGGCAAGGCCAAGACGTGACATAACCCCCTCCCTTACGGGTGACCTCCTGGGCACCCAAGAAAGAAAACATGGATGGCATGAAAACGGACAAGACCAGTCACCAGTACCCATTGGGATCCCACTCAGACTCAGAGTAGTCAGCATGTGCCTGAGCAAGCAAAGCTCTTTCGTAAACCTCCAGGTCCTCTCTGCAGATCACTGCACCATTAGAGGCCCGTACACAACCCTCGGCAACCGGGCTAGGGTCTCGTACCCGAGGGTCCGACGGCATGAGTACCTTGGACCTTGAACGGAGTGAATCATCAGTCCCAGGTTGTTATGGTTAGTCCTCTTGCGTCTCCTGGACCGTGATCTAGGAGTTCCGTCCACACCATGGTACATAGAGGTATTAGAGGTACTGCCAGATCCAGTGACGGTAGTCGTGCCCCGAGATTGTATATTACAACCCACAGTGGAACCACTAGACACAGTGGACTTACTGTCTACCCCAGAGACAATGACCTTGCCATTAAACGTGGCCCCGACCGATACAGTACAGGGTGTGTGCATGACTGGTACACTCTCGGATATGGGACATCACCAGGACATGGTACAGTTGGCGCCACAACAATCTTACACCTCTCCCCAGGAGGAGTATATTGTGGATCATCTGAATCAGAGTCTTCCAACAGCCCTTTCAGAATGTCAGGGTGTCTCTGGAGCACTACCCAGTGCCTCTCACGCATCCAAAAGCCAGAAGGCGTCCGTATATATTCCGTGGGAACACAATGTGATTTAGGGATCTCAATACCCTTTAAACCACCAGCTTGCTGAATTTCCCTGATTACTGTGCGGAGTAAGGCAACCTCGGACTTAGAGGGTGTTAGTATCAATGGAACCAGAACAAAGTGTGGCAGTTTCAGAACCAGATTGGCTAGGGTTGATCACCTTTTCTTGTCTTCTCTTAGAGCAAGACATAGACTTTGTGACCACCTCACAAGGCTTGACAATGGTGGGGACAACACTGGACTCACTGTGGGGCAAGGGCACAGTGGTCTCATGTGCCAATCCAGGCACATCGGCCTCATAACAAAACGTGGTCACAGCTGTCTCGTCTAACCTGGGTACAGCTGTCATTGCTGACGTACAGCTTGTCCCGGACACCACTGGCAAGGTACCAGCCTCAGGCATCACGAATGACATATTGTCAGTACCCGACATGGCTGGCTTCTCATTACCAGTACCCGACATGGCTGGCTTCGTGCCAGGGGAAGTAGACATGGCTGGCTTCGTGCCAGGGGAAGCAGACATGGCTGGCTTCGTGCCAGGGGAAGCAGACATGGCTGGCTTCATGCCAGGGGAAGCGGACATGGCTGGCTTTTCATTGCCAGTGGGAACAGACATGGCTGGCTTCGTGCCAGGGGAAGCAGACATGGCTGGCTTCGTGCCAGTGGATACAGACATGGCTGGCTTCGTGCCAGAGGAAGCAGACATGGCTGGCTTCGTGCCAGTGGATACA
Source organism: Leptobrachium leishanense (assembly GCA_009667805.1). NCBI lineage: Eukaryota > Metazoa > Chordata > Amphibia > Anura > Megophryidae > Leptobrachium > Leptobrachium leishanense. Next base: position 62,098 of record RXON01005218.1, read on the forward strand.
GACATGGCTGGCTTCGTGCCAGGGGAAGCAGACATGGCTGGCTTTGTGCCAGTGGATACAGACATGGCTGGCTTCGTGCCAGTGGATACAGACATGGCTGGCTTTGTGCCAGTGGATACAGACATGGCTGGCTTCGTGCCAGTGGATACAGACATGGCTGGCTTCATGCCAGTAGATACAGACATGGCTGGCACTTCATTGCCAGTGGGAACAGGCATGGCTGGCTTTTCATTACCAGTGAGAACAGGCATGGCTGGCAGCGTGCCAGTAGATACAGACATGGCTGGCTTTTCATTGCCAGTGGGAACAGACATGGCTGGCTTCGTGCCAGTAGCTACAGACATGGCTGGCATTTCATTACCAGTAAGAACAGGCATGGCTGGCAGCATGCCAGTGGATACAGACATAGCTGGCTTCGTGCCAATAGATACAGACATGGCTGGCTTCATGCCAGTAGATACAGACATGGCTGGCTTTTTGCCAGGGGAAGCGGACATGGCTGGCTTTTCATTGCCAGTGGGAACAGACATGGCTGGCTTCGTGCCAGTAGCTACAGACATGGCTGGCATTTCATTACCAGTAAGAACAGGCATGGCTGGCAGCGTGCCAGTGGATACAGACATGGCTGGCATTTCACCGCCAGTGGGAACAGGCATGGCTGGCTTTTCATTACCAGTGATAACAGGCATGGCTGGCAGCGTGCCAGTGGATACCGACATGGCTGGCTTCGTGCCAGTAGAAACAGACATGGCTGGCATTTCATTGCCAGTGGGAACAGGCATGGCTGGCTTTTCATTACCAGTGAGAACAGGCATGGCTGGCAGCGTGCCAATAGATACAGACATGGCTGGCATCTCATTGCCAGTGGGAACAGGCATGGCTGGCTTTTCATTACCAGTAAGAACAGGCATGGCTGGCATCGTGCCGGTGGATACAGACATGACTGGCTTCGTGCCAGTAGATACAGACATGGCTGGCATCGTGCCAGTAGATACAGACATGGCTGGCATCGTGCCAATAGATACAGACATGGCTGGCATCTCATTGCCAGTGGGAACAGGCATGGCTGGCTTTTCATTACCAGTAAGAACAGGCATGGCTGGCAGCGTGCCAGTGGATACAGACATGGCTGGCATTTCATTGCCAGTGGGAACAGGCATGGCTGGCTTTTCATTACCAGTGAGAACAGGCATGGCTGGCAGCGTGCCAGTGGATACAGACATGGCTGGCTTCGTGCCAGTAGATACAGACATGGCTGGCATTTCATTGCCAGTGGGAACAGGCATGGCTGGCTTTTCATTACCAGTGAGAACAGGCATGGCTGGCAGCGTGCCAGTGGATACAGACATGGCTGGCATCATGCCAGTGGATACAGACATGGCTGGCATCGTGCCGGTGGATACAGACATGGCTGGCATCGTGCCAGTAGATACAGACATGGCTGGCATTGTACCAGTAGATACAGACATGGCTGGCAGCGTGCCAGTGGATACAGACATGGCTGGCATTTCATTGCCAGTGGGAACAGGCATGGCTGGCTTTTCATTACCAGTGAGAACAGGCATGGCTGGCAGCGTGCCAGTGGATACAGACATGGCTGGCATCATGCCAGTAGATACAGACATGGCTGGCATCGTGCCAGTAGATACAGACATGGCTGGCATCGTGCCAATAGATACAGATATGGCTGGCATTTCATTGCCAGTGGGAACAGGCATGGCTGGCAGCGTGCCAGTAGATACAGACATGGCTGGCATCGTGCCCATAGATACAGACATGGCTGGCATTTCATTGCCAGTGGAAACAGGCATGGCTGGCAGCGTGCCAGTGGATACAGACATGGCTGGCAGCAAGCCAGTGGATACAGACATGGCTGGCATCGTGCCAGTGGATACAGACATGGCTGACATCGTGCCAGGGGAAGCAGACATGGCTGGCATCGTGCCAGGGGAAGCAGACATGACTGGCATCGTGTCAGTAGATACAGACATGGCTGGCATTTCATTGCCAGTGGGAACAGGCATAGCTGGCAGCGTGCCAGTGGATATAGACCTGGCTGGCAATGTTCCAGTGGATATAGACATGGCTGGCAGCGTGCCAGTGGATACAAACGTGGCTGGCAGCGTGCCAGTGGATACAGACATAGCTGGTAGCGTGCCAGTGGATACAGACATGGCTGGCAGCGTGCCAGTGGATACAGACATGGCTGGCAGCGTGCCAGTGGATACAGACATGGCTGGCACAGCATTCCCAACCGGAGACACTGAAACCTCACTGGGAGACGAGGGCATAGTGATCCCATGATTCACCAGATTTGAGGTGGCTATTCTGCCAGTCTGGATGCCTATGGAGGACACACCAGTACCTCCATAGCGATACCTGGATATATGGTTCCCCTGCCATTGCTTAACAGGTTTTAATACACAATGCTCAATAGTGTGATTTGGATCTGCACAATAAAAACAGAGACCATACAACCTGCGTCTTTCCTTCTCATACATGGATTTGCAAGTAGTGCAGGGTGGTGCTGCATCGTTAGCTGCAGCAGGTGATAGGCTCAGAGCCTCCATTAACCTCTGCAGCTCTTTCAGCATAGCAAGCACCAAGTTCAATACAGCTTCATACATATGAGACATACCTGCCAGCTTCTATTCTGGGACCAGGATAATGTAACGGGGAGCCCCCTATAGGGTGAGGGGGAACCCCCATCTGCAGGGATGAAGCCTTAAGGACAGGTATACAGCTTCCAGGGAACAAACCAAGATATTAACAAAACTAGAAAGATCCTAAGCCCTGACTGAGATCCTTGAAAGATGGTCTCGAAATACTACCTAGGCTAGGTTTGCAAGATGAATAAAACATAAACCAGACAGACAATAAATGCAGGTATACAGATTCCAGGGAACAAACCAAGATATTAACAGAAACTAGAAAGATCCCTAAGCCCTGACTGAGATCCTTGAAAGGTGTCTCGAGATACTAACTAGGCTAGGCCTGCATGACGAACAAAACATAAACCAAACATACGATGAATGCAGACATACAGATTCCTAAGCACGGTACAGTACAGGGGACAGACAGAAGAGAGATCCAAATACAAGAGCCAAAGGTCATACACGGAATATCAAAACTATAGGGGTCAGACAAGAGAGGGATCCTAAATACATGAGCCAGAGGTCATACACAGCAAATCAAAGTAAACCAGCATACAGGGACTAGGCAAGAAAGACTATCCTGGTCCAAGGATCAAGGGGAGTCCTGGTCGTACTTATAGGGCAGAACAGGTCAAGTGACCGCAGGCCAATAAGCCCAACAGATGGCCTGCAGGCTGAAAACAAAAATAAACAGGAATCCCTGCTACCACCAGCAGGGGGCAAGGCCAAGACGTGACAAGAAGGTTATGTGGGAGAGGCTGAACCCGATGGACGCATGTCTTTTTTCAGCCTATATAACTATGTAACTACTATGTAACTCTCACTAGTCATAGTTCCGCCTCTGCCCTGCTCTAGTCAGTGTGGACCTGACCCTTGTAAAACCCCCCTTTGGACGCTCTACTGTCATTGTTCCTTGGTGATCTCCCTCACTACAACACCGCACAAGAACTTAAACAAGCGAATGGCAGGAGCCAGAGTTACTATTACAAATGTCGCCTTGTGGCCCTTGCTAGTCATTTCCCTTGCTAAAAACTAAACTAAACAAATAAAGAAAATGATACTCTTCACTCTTTGACATAGTTGAGAAACTTCTTGCAGTGACCGGCGTGGATCCAGTTGTCTCGTCCCTCGAACTTCAGGGAGGTTGGCGTTGTCTGCAGCACCTGGAATGGCCCACGATATCTCGCCTCTAGTCCCATCCTCGAATGTTTCTTTAGCATGATCCAATCACCTGGTTCACTAGAATGAACACTGGTTATTGAGTTTGGGTATGGGAGAGATTCCCGGACCCGGTGGACTTTTTGGAGCTCATCAAGGAAAAGCAATCATGATGGTCCTCAAAGTGTTTCCCTACTAGGTTGGAAAATTGATTAGAAGTTGAGAGGTTAGAATGGTTAGTAAAAGTTGGAAAATTTTCATTTTTCTTTCACCATTATCTCCACACCATTATCTCCCCCTTCTCTCCACACCATTATCTCCCCCCTTCTCTTCCTCCTTCATAACAGGAAGAAGAGATGCTGGGTTCAAAATGGTGCATCGTCTTAGAGTCAGTTTAGTGGGTGTTAGAGCCACTTAATGTCTTTACTCTCTGGGTGGTTAAATGTCGGGTACCCTGATAGATGCAATGTCCTAAAAAGATAACCTTTTCCTTGCAAAACTGTACTTTCTGCTTGTTAGCCTTTTTACCTGTGGGCACCAGATGGTTAAGAAATGATACAGTATGCCGATAACAAACCTCCCATATGGGACATCAAAGTACCAAGTCATCCACAGACAACCCCTGGATCGATTGGGGCCCACTGATCTAACACGATCTTCAGCTTGCAACTGTATTCCAAGGGACTAGTCACCGACCCCTGAGGAAGACGTGTCCATGTTGTTGACTCTGGAATGTAAAAACACACAAAAAACTGGAGAGAGAGCAGAGTTAGTTACATTGGTGATGACAGAAACATCAGAGGAAACTACAACAGATCCAGTGTTGATGGATCCAGCCTGCCTTAGTAGAATTAGCCCAGTAAGAGCCTCTTCCGCTTCCATCATTGGAGTACCAATCGCGACTATCCCTCTGGCCAGGTGTACATAATGCGGTTCTTCCGGGCTGAAACCGCCTTCTGCATACCCTGTCGGTTTACCTTAATAGACTTCTGAAGCCACATCTGAGCTACATCTAAGGTCTTTGCCGTCCAGAGTCTGGGTTTAAACTCAGTTATGAATTTCTCCCATCTCCAGGCGTCAAATGTCCCCTCCAGAGGGATACCAAGCGGTACCCCTTGGACCATCTATGCATTCTTTAAAGGGTTTCATGCCTTCGCCCAAAACTAGATTTGTGTGCTGCGCAGCTGTCTGACTGTGGGAAGCCTCGCTTTCCTTCCTTGCATGGATGGCACATTGCCCATGGCGATTTGAATCGACTTATCGTATTACCCCTGCGTCCAGGGAAATCCTTGCACCAATTTAGGAGAGCACCGCCTGGTGTCTTCTTCTGCGGTGGATTGGCAGACTATAACCACTATATCACTATAGTCCCCCAACTAGAGACCCTAACCGAGGCGACGTGTAACTCTATGGGTTGTTGTCCCTGTCCCTACATGTTTGGTACAGAACTATGCCAAACGATTAGTCAACAACAACAGATTACCCCCCTGAATTATGTCTCTACCCCTCACAGTGTATGCATACACAAGCGTATACGCTGTACGACCGTACACTGCGCCGCCAGACTAAACCGCACAGCACAATGACTATCCTCTTTCTCTACATAACTGTGGCTTCTCTCAGTATACAGTTATTACATGGATAGCTTCTGCTGTCTATTTCCTATTGTACGATGTCTCAGCACAACACCTGAATCACTGTCACCAAATGTAAAAACTCCAAACAAAAATACAATCTGAACGTAAAAACCGAAATGACCTTCTCGCTGCGCAAAGCAACTCTAAACAATAAAGCGTGTTATTCTGCGCTTGCGACAATCCGCTTTGAAATAAGTAAATATAAAAAAGAAAGTTTTAAAAAAAAAATCCTTTGCTTTTTCTTACTACAAAACCAACAGTAATGCGATACTATACAAACGCAGCAAGGTTCTTGTCACGGTGGCCCAGGGGATGGGGCGCCTGGCAGCAGCTTCCTCGCTGCTCGCTGGCCAGGCGCCGAATGTAAGCGCTTCCGGGCCCGCTCACGTGGGACGCCGAGGGGCGGGGCCTGGCGCTGTGACGCGGACCCGCCGGGTTTAAAACCCAGTCTCTCCCATACACCGGTGCCCTGACGTGGTATTCACCTCCCGCAGAGCTCTTGTGATTTTTGGCTATCTCCTGTGTATGATCCTTGGCATTGGCAAACGAATCCTCTTGTGTATAACCCTTGGCATTGGCAAACGAACCCTCCTGTGTATGACCCTTGGCATTGGCAAACGAACCCTCCTGTGTATGACCCTTGGCATTGGCAAACGAACCCTCCTGTGTATGACTCCTGGTATTGGCAAACGAACCCTCCTGTGTATGACTCCTGGTATTGGCATTTACTCTGCTCTAGGTTCTGCCCTTAACGTTGGTACTGAGGTCAGTCTATGTGGCATCCTAAGCACGCATCAGATTACCTCTGCTATTACTAAAGTCCTAGGGAGGACTTGTGATCTGTTCTGTACCCCTGTCTGGTATTTCCCTTTCTTTATCTGTTACCTGCTTCATTGTCTACATAGCTTTGCCGACCATTCAAGGATCGGAAGAGTAGAAAGGGAGCTACAGAAAGAGATATATATCTTGGTAGTCAGAAAGATTCGTGACGATACTCTATTCCATACCTCTGTCTGGTGTTACCCCTTGTCTATCTATTGTCTGGTTAATTGTCTCGCCGACCATTCAAGGATCGGAAGGGTAGAGAGCGGTCTGCGTAAAGGGACCACACTTTTGGTAATCAGGGGGATCCGTGACATTACGTCAGGGCCAATGGATCCCGCAGACCTCTCTAACCAGCTGGCACGTATCGCAGCCAGACAAGAGGAACAGGACCATAGGATGGACCAGATTTCTCTCGCTCTGCAAACCCTGTTAAATCGGTCCAATACAGGTACCACAAACCCTCCAGATCCAGTGTTACCTAGGGTCAGTTCCGTCCCCCTGAAGGACATAGGCTTAGTATGAAGGCACCCCTACGCTATGATGGTACACCAAGCCTATGTCGGGGTTTTTGACTCAACTCGAGATTTTGTTTGAGAACAATCCAGGTTCTTGTATGTCTGATAAAGCCAAAGTAGGATATCTGATTAATCATTTAACAGAAAAAGCTTTATTGTGGGCTACGCCGTTGTGGGAAAATAAGAAACCCATCATTTATGACTATGAGGGTTTTACCTCTGAGTTAAAACGTACCTTTGATCCCTCTAGAAGGGCTACCAATGCGGGTAGGTCCTTGTTTCACATCAAACAAGGTAATAAGAGGGTCGCCGATTATGCCATAGAGTTTAAGACTTTGGTTTCTGAAGTACTTTGGCCGAACGACGTTTTAACCTTAGCCTTTACCGAAGGCTTGAACGAGGCTTTTATGTTTGAACTGGCTCCCTTAAAATTACCAGAAAGTCTGGACCACCTGATAGATTTCTGTATAGCCATGGACGATCAAATCAGGGAAAGGAGACACCCCAGAGATAGACCCAGAAGGGTCTTGCCTCCTTTACCCTCGTTACCCAGACACCCCAGTACATCAGGTGGTTCGGAGAATGTAAAAACAGATTTACCGGTCGTTGAACCCATGCAAATAGGGAAGACAGGTATTTCAGAAGCAGAAAAAGCTCACAGAAGAGAAAAGGGGCTCTGCTTTTATTGTGCAGGGGCAGATCACTTCCGCCTTCAATGTCCTCAGAGACCCAGGGTTGGCAGGGCTGAACATAGCAGAGTGGGATTCAGAACAGGAGACACCCAGGTTGTCGGTTCTCTGTGTGCCTCCTTTGTGGATAATGAGAAAAAAAAATCCAGGATTCTGTTACCGGTCTCCCTAACCTGGGAGGGGGTTCACCTCAAGACTGAGGCGTTTTTGGACTCTGGGGCCTCAGGCAATTTTATGGATAAGAATTTTGCTGCCAAAAACCTCATACCACTGGTTCTCAGGGAAAGACCTCTAAGGGTGGAGGCCATAGATGGTAACCCCCTGGCATGTCCACATATCACTCACGATACAGTCGATGTATGTATGAAAGTAGGAGTTTTACACCAGGAGACAATAAGATTTCAAATCATTGAATCACCCTCATGTCCTGTCGTCCTTGGGTTTCCATGGCTAACAGAGCACAACCCAGTAGTCGATTGGGTCCAGAGAGACATAAAATGTTGGGGTCAGAGTTGTCAGTCTAAGTGCCTAGGCACAGTTAATGTGATTGGTAGCCTCAATATTGCCACAGCCCCTCCTTTGTCCACGAGGTTCCGGAATGTTACCTGGCATTAAAGGAGGTGTTCTCTAAAGCCAGGACTGAGGTCCTACCACCACATCGTCCATATGACTGTGCCATTGACTTGCTCCCCGGTACGATGCCTCCTAGGGGTCACGTATACCCTTTGTCACAAAGGGAGAACGACATTATGGAGGAATATATAAGGGAGAATCTGGAACGAGGATTCATTAGACGGTCCTCCTCTCCAGCAGGAGCAGGTTTCTTTTTTGTTTCCAAGAAAGAGGGAGATCTGCGACCTTGCATCGACTATAGGGGTTTAAATAGGATCACTATAAGAAATGCATATCCCATACCTCTCATAACAGAATTGTTTGACCGATTAAAAGGGGCTCGTGTCTATACTAAGCTTGATTTACGCGGAGCGTACAACCTGGTCAGGGTTAAAAAGGGAGACGAATGGAAAACGGCTTTTAATACACGTAGCGGGCATTACGAATACCTGGTGATGCCTTTTGGGTTGTGTAATGCGCCAGCCGTCTTTCAGGACCTTATAAATGACACTCTAAGGGACTTTCTGCAAGAATTCGTCATAGTATATCTGGATGATATCCTGATATACTCTCCTGATGTGGACACTCATCATGTCCACGTGAAACAAGTGTTGAAAAAACTATTGAAGGCTGGATTGTACTGTAAGCTAGAAAAATGTCTATTCGACATAGTAACTGTGCAATTCCTTGGTTATATTATAACTCCTGGGGTTTTCAAATGGATCCTAAGAAGCTCTCAGCTATTCTTGACTGGCCTCTACCCCAAGGACTTAAAGCCATTCAGAGGTTTCTGGGGTTTACGAACTATTACCGAAGGTTCATTAAAGATTTTTCGGCCTTGGTGGCCCCCCTCACGGCTATGACAAAGAAAGGGGTGGGAAATCAGAAATGGACACCTCAAGCCACTCAAGCCTTTGAGGCACTAAAGCAAGCCTTTACTACTGCCCCTGTTCTCCGGCATCCAGATCCGGCTCTGCCTTTCCAATTAGAAGTTGACGCCTCCGAACTAGGTCTTGGTGCAGTCTTGTCCCAAAGGGAGGCTCCTGACAAACCCTTGCATCCATGCGGCTTCTATTCTCGGAAGTTGTCCCGGCAGAGAAGAACTATGACATTGGAAATAGAGAATTGTTAGCAGTCATCGCGGCCTTGGCCGAATGGAGATACTTATTAGAAGGGTCTAAGGACCCCATTGTTATCATAACCGACCATAAGAATCTCACGTACATTGGAGATGCCAAACGTTTAAACTCCAGACAAGCGAGATGGTCATTGTTTCTTTCAAGTTTTAATTTCGTACTTACCTATAGACCTGGGTCCAGAAACATCAAAGCAGACGCATTGTCGAGACAGTATGAGTCTTATGAACATAATATCCAAGATCAGCATCCCATTGTACCCCAGGAGAGGATTATAGCCGCTACCACGATTAGTGTTTCGTCTCCTCTAATGAAAAGGTTGCAGACCGTCCAGGGCGCAGCTCCTGGGGGAAAACCTCCTGCGAAACTCTTTGTACCTGAGAACGAAAGAGAAGAGGTACTTAACATCTATCATGACAATAAAACTTCCGGGCATATGGGTATCACCAAGACTGTGTCTAGTATCAGTAAACTCCTCTGGTGGCCCACATTGCGCCGAGATGTCAAAGATTACATTGCCGTGTGCGAAGTGTGCACAAGGCAGAAAAGTCCCAAAACAGCACCCATTGGCTTACTCCAGCCTTTGCCGATCCCGAACGACCCTGGTCACATGTAGCCATGGATTTTATCGTAGAGTTACCTGAGTCAAGAGGGAATACAGTGATACTTACGATCATAGATCGATTTTCCAAGATGGGTCACTATGTTCCTCTTCAGAAACTACCTTCGGCAGCTGAACTGGTGCCCATATTCATTGCCAATGTGGTCCGCATTCACGGTGTCCCTCGGGAGATAGTCTCTGATAGGGGGACCCAATTCATCTCCGGATTCTGGAGAGGGTTTTGTAAGAACGTGGGGATAGACCTCTCTTTCTCTTCGGCCTATCACCCCCAGACCAACGGAGCAGCAGAACGAGCAAACCAAAACGTAGAGAAATATCTCAGGTGCTTCATCTCAGAACAACAAGATAACTGGTCAGATCTGCTACCGTGGGCAGAATATGCTATTAACAGCGCAGTAAGTGAATCCACAGGTCATTCTCCTTTCTTCACTGTTTATGGCTTTGATCCTCCCGTGCTCCCCGCCACGTTTCCTGATTCCACGATTCCTGCTTTAGATAAACAACTGGCATCATTGAAAGAGACTTGGGGAGAGTGAGACGGGCACTGGAGGAAAGTAGTGCCATCCAGAAAACTAAGGCCGACAGACACAGGAGGCAGGCACCAGTGTATCAAGTTGGGACAGGGTTTGGCTGTCTTCACGTAACATCAAGCTCTTAGTGCCTTCCATGAAGTTGGCTCCTAGGTATATCGGCCCCTATAAGATACTACGGCGACTCAACCCTGTCTCCTATGCTTTGGCGTTACCCCCCCATTTTAAAAATACACAATGTATTCCATGTAAACCTTTTGAAGCCGCTGTTATGTAACCGGTACACCAAAGTCCATGCTCCACCGCCTCCTGTCTCTGTGGAGGGCGAGGAGGAATTCGAAGTTCAGGCCATTCTGGGTGCCAGGCTGTCTAGGGGGTCCTTGCAGTATTTGGTCGATTGGTGGGGGTACGGTCCGGAGGATCGTTCTTGGTACCGGCTGCGGAAGTCCATGCTCCTAGGCTAGTGAAGGCCTTCTATTTAGCGCATCCCGTGCCCCTGAGGGTCGTCCAGTGGCCGCCCCTGGAGGGGGGGGTTCTGTCACGGTGGCCCAGGGGATGGGGCGCCTGGCAGCAGCTTCCTCGCTGCTCGCTGGCCAGGCGCCGAATGTAAGCGCTTCCGGGCCCGCTCACGTGGGATGCCGAGGGGCGGGGCCTGGCGCTGTGACGCGGACCCGCCGGGTTTAAAACCCAGTCTCTCCCATACACCGGTGCCCTGACGTGGTATTCACCTCCCGCAGAGCTCTTGTGATTTTTGGCTATCTCCTGTGTATGATCCTTGGCATTGGCAAACGAATCCTCTTGTGTATAACCCTTGGCATTGGCAAACGAACCCTCCTGTGTATGACCCTTGGCATTGGCAAACGAACCCTCCTGTGTATGACCCTTGGCATTGGCAAACGAACCCTCCTGTGTATGACTCCTGGTATTGGCAAACGAACCCTCCTGTGTATGACTCCTGGTATTGGCAAACGAACCCTCCTGTGTATGACCCCTGGTATTGGCATTTACTCTGCTCTAGGTTCTGCCCTTAACGTTGGTACTGAGGTCAGTCTATGTGGCATCCTAAGCACGCATCAGATTACCTCTGCTATTACTAAAGTCCTAGGGAGGACTTGTGATCTGTTCTGTACCCCTGTCTGGTATTTCCCTTTCTTTATCTGTTGCCTGCTTCATTGTCTACATAGCTTTGCCGACCATTCAAGGATCGGAAGAGTAGAAAGGGAGCTACAGAAAGAGATATATATCTTGGTAGTCAGAAAGATTCGTGACGATACTCTATTCCTTATCTCTGTCTGGTGTTACCCCTTGTCTATCTATTGTCTGGTTAATTGTCTCGCCGACCATTCAAGGATCGGAAGGGTAGAGAGCGGTCTGCGTAAAGGGACCACACTTTTGGTAATCAGGGGGATCCGTGACAGTTCTAAAACCCAAAACAATAACATGAAAAAAACACAACTGAAGTACACTCTCTACCAAAAACTTCAGTTACAGGAAGTCTTGCTATATACATTGAGATTCAGTAAAAAGTAACTTTTAACTTAAAACCAATACTCAATGCAAACACCAAAAAACAAAACAAAAAAAACCCCTTGGAACACACAATTGTATAGGACTGAATTAACACATCAATGCCTGAAACAGTCCAGTCCCCAGCCACCTTTATATTACCATAGAAACAGGATTGAACATTACAACAAGGTCCCCAAACAGGTTTCCAGCGAAAGGAAAAAGTCAATTTAAATTAGGTTTAAAAGTTCCTCCATTTTTTCCTGCAAAATACAAACAGTAAAAAGGTTTACAAAGACCTCAATAACATCTCTTCATTTCCCCTTCTCTGGCACCCAAAATTAGGAACTCTGCTGAATTCCCAGAAACGATCTCTTTCCTCTCTAAGCTTCACATTTTCACATTTCAGACGTTCATATTGGGATTTTAAATCTGTTTCCTGGATCCATGACCTTGGCTGTCCCTGGCTTCTATGCCTTTGCAAAGATCCATGTCTGGGACCATTACTCCACCTTGCTGAATAAACCGCTTTACTTCTAGGTGTGGTTCTGGGATACTTAGAATCTCTGTGTCTGTTGCCATTAGTTACCACACAGTACCTCGCAATGTGCGCAAATCCCCTGCATGCAAAACAACGAATAGCTTGTCTCCCTGCACAAAACCTTCTCTGGGCACATGGTGATCGGCCTTGCTGCACAACACTAACCATCCTAGCATGACTAGATCCCACACCACCATCTGAATGGAGTCCTTTTACCGCAGACTCACCTGAGGTATCCTCCGCCTTTGCACCAACATTCCCAACTCCAGGGTCAGACAAATTGTCCATCTCCATCCCTGAGTCGGTTTCAGTATATGACCCAAAGTCCTCAGACTTCTCCATACTTACAGCACAATGTTCAACTTCTGTCCTCCTGCAGGGACCAGACAATTCCCTTACAGTCCCCTGTGCATGCATCGAGCTTTCAGACAAACATTCATTCTCCTTGCACAGCTCAGTATTAGACCTCACAGTACATTCATACTCTGTGCTAGCTTCAGCTGCCAGCTGGACAAGAGCTCTCAATTTACCAATTTCCACTTTTAAATCTTCCATCTCTCCTTCCAAACTCAGCTTCAGCCTACAAGACTCCTGAAATTTATCGGCTATCCAACCAGCAGCAAAAATCAGAGCATACTTTCCTTTCCGTTTGTGGAACTTTCCGTTACCTATCAGGTCTGCTACACAATTCTGAACCTGCTGCCACGGATCAGTAGATCCCTGCATAGCTTGAACAATGGCCACTGTGTGTTCTACCTTAGCTACTTCCTTAAAAATGCTTTCCATTGTACAGGAATACAAACACTACAATGCTTACTACGAAAAAGACACTGCTATCAATCTATGAGTTGCTCCAATACTTTTGGCACAGAACTACAAAGCACCACCCTTCTACACTGTAGTACCCGTATTAACTATACCAAACAATTCTACAATTCAGTGTAACAGCCACAGATATACAAACATTAAGCAGAATCATTAACCATCACACAATGATTCCCCTATCAGGCTGGTCACTAGGCTATACCATACCTGAACACTCAAAACAAAATCAAGCTGTACATAGAAAAGTTACAAAAAAGACAAAAATAACTTCAGGACAAAAACTAACATTTGAGGCAAAAACAAACGAATCGCTTTCCATAGACACCAAAACTAAAAGTGAACCAGCTCCATCTAAAACTGAATTCCTTGTTAAAAACCTGCAGCACCAAACTAACCAAGATGTCTGCCAAAGCACATGTTCTTCACAGAAAGGTAATCAAAGATGGCCGACAAAAGCACATGTCTGGGCACACAAGACAAGATGGTGTCGCCAAAATCCAGCAATAGAGAAACCAAATTAAACAAAACAGTTTCTCTATTCACTGTGCCCCACCCCCGAAACCAGAGCAAACCTCCTCTCTGGGGGTGATTTACAGACTAACAGTATAAAAATCCTCTAAATGCTGTCTCTCCTGTACAAACATTAAAACAAAATTCTGCCTCTACAAACCAAAATCACCTCTTACACAAAAACAGAGAGGTTACAACAAAAAACACGATACCCTGTACTGCTCAGCACACACGTCACAATCTCACTTTACAGTCTCTGTACAATCAGCTCAGATCCACCAAAAACTACAAAACAGAAAAGCACTTACCTCATTCTTACACAAAACGAGCAAAAATGTTCTTTTACCAAGCAGAAATTTCCTTGACGCAGGAGACAAAATTACAATTTACTTCCTCTCTCTCCTTTTCCTACTGTGCAGAGGAAAAATCTGTTGGTTCCTTGTTACCTGACTCGCCATAATGTTGTATAAATTAATCTACTTTTAATTTCTGTGTAGTTTGATCCGCTGCACTTACAAGCAGCTCTCTGCTCTCCCTGCCATACTTACCTGAACACGCGCAGTAAAGAGCCCCACACACACACGCTGCTTCTATCTGGAGTTCATCTGACCAAAAGACCCTAGAGAGCCCCTGGTCCGCTTAATTTATTAGACAATAGGACCACGCCCAGTGGCTAACTGGCTTTACAACAGGAACCAGTTAGCCCAGTTAATACATTTACATATCAAAAGGACAGGGGAGTGGACTAGAATGACCGACCGGCCCCCTGTACATGACTCATCCCTGAGTCATGTCCATGGTCCCCGTCAGCCATGTTTGTCCGACCATCCCCCATCACTGTCAGTATGGACCCCATTCAGATACTGCTCAAAGTGATCAGCATCTAGTGAAGATCAGTCTACTTGTTCTTATAGATTTTGAGACATATCTGCAGAAACATTACAGTTATTGTCAGTACACGGTACGAGTGTACAGACAAGGCTTAAATGTCTTAAAAGCAGGTATGTCATCTCTAAACCCAAAAGAAGGTGTTCATACTGACGGTTTTGTCGCTGGTTGGATTAAACACAAGTACACTCTGCTAGAGCATTTCTCCGTTTAATCCTCACACAGGGAGACAGATGACAATTTATAAAACACACACATCCTAGATTATAATGTCCACATAATAAAATTTCCACAACAGTAACCAGGTGGATACGGGTATATCTAACCAGATGGATACGGATATTATTATTATTATTCTTTATTTATAAAGCGCCAGCATATTCCGCAGCGCTGTACAATAAGCACAGTATAGACAGGATTACAATACATTGAACATCATTTGACAAACAGTACAGGAGGAGATGAGGGCCCTATTCCCGTAGGAACTCACAATCTGGGAGGGTTGGAAACAGGAGGAGAGGACTGTAAGGTGAGAGTGATTGATGGTTGCGTCAGTGAGTTGGGTGGTAGGCTTCCCTAAATAGGAATGTTTTCACGGAGCGTTTGAAGGAAGAGAAGTTAGGGGAAAGTCTGACAGTACGAGGGAGAGCGTTCCAGAGAGTGGGGGCTGCACGTGAGAAATCCTGCAGTCTATCATGGGAAGAGGTGATGCGGGGAGAAGCTAGGCGCAGGTCACTGTTTGACCTTAGGGAGCGGGCTGGGGTGTATTTGGTGATTAGTGAGGACAGGTAGTGGGGAGCTGAGTTAGTGAGGGTTTTGTAGGTAAGGATAAGGATTTTGAACTTAATTCTGCAGTGGATGGGGAGCCAGTGAAGCGACTCGCAGAGGGGAGCGGCAGATACAGAGCGGCGGGTGAGGTGAATTAGCCTGGCGGAGGCGTTCAGGATGGATTGTAGGGGGGAGAGGCGGGACAGAGGGAGGCCAGATAAGAGATTATTGCTATTGCTATTGGATATATCTAACCAGGTGGATATGGGTATATCTAACCAGATGGATACGGATATATCTAACAGGCGGATATGGGTATATCTAACCAGATGGATACGGGTATATCTAACCAGATGGATACGGGTATATGTAACCAGGCGGATATGGGTATATCTAACCAGATGGATACGGGTATATCTAACCAGATGGATACCGGTTTATCTAACCAGACAGATATGGGTATATGTAACCAGGTGGAGATACAGGTAAATCTAACCAGGCAGATATGGGTATATTTAACCAGGCGGATACGGGTAAATCTAACCAGGCGGATACGGGTATATGTAACCAGGCAGATACGGGTATACCTAACCAGGCGGATACATGTAAATCTAACCAGGCGGATACAGGTATATCTAACCAGGTGGATACGGGTATATGTAACCTGGCAGATACGGGTATATCTAACCAGGTGGATACGGGTATATCTAACCAGGCGGATACGGGTACAGTCAGGTCCAGAAATATTGGGACAGCGACTCAATTCTAACATCTTTGGCTCTATACACCACCACAATGGAGTTGGAATGAAACAAACACAATGTGCTTTAACTGCAGACTATCAGCTTTAATTTGAGGGTATGTACTTCCAACTCAGGTGAACAGTGTAGGACTTACAGCAGTTTGCAGATGTGCCTCCCACTTGTTAAGGGACCAAAGGTAATGGGACAGAATAATAACCATAAATCAAACTTTCCCTTCTTAATACTTGGTTGCAAATCCTTTGCAGTCAATCACAGCCTGAAGTCTGGAACGCATAGACATCACCAGACGCTGGGTTTCATCCCTGGTGATGCTCTGCTAGGCCTCTACTGCAACTGTCTTCAGTTCCTGCTTGTTCTTGGGGCATTTTCCCTTCGGTTTTGTCTTCAGCAAAGAAAATGCATGCTCAATGGGATTCAGGTCAGGTGATTGACTTGGCCATTGCATAACATTCCACTTCTGTCCCTTCAAAAACTCTTTGCTTGCTTTTGCAGTATGCTTTGAGTCATTGTCTATCTGCACTGTGAAGCGCCGTCCAATGAGTTCTGCAGCATTTGGCTGAATGTGAGCAGATAATATTACCCGAAACCCTTCAGAATTCATCCTGCTGCTTTTGTCAGCTGTCACATCATCAATAAATACAAGAGAACCAGTTCCATTGGCAGCCATACATGCCCACGCCATGACACTACCACCACCATGCTTCACTGATGAGGTGGTATGCTTCAGATCATGAGCAGTTCCTTTCCTTCTCCATACTCTTCTCTTCCCATCACTCTGCTACAAGTTGATCTTGGTCTCATCTGTCCATAGGATCTTGTTCCAGAACTGTGAAGGCTTTGTTAGGTGTTGTTTGGCAAACTCTAATCTGGCCTTCCTGTTTTTGAGGCTCACCAATGGTTTACATCTTGTTGTGAACCCTCTGTATTCACTCTGGTGAAGTCTTCTCTTGATTGTTGACTTTGACACACATACACCTACCTCCTGGAGAGTGTTCTTGATCTGGCCAACTGTTGTGAAGGGTGTTTTCTTCACTAGGGAAAGAATTCTTCGGTCATCCACCACAGTTGTTTTCCGTGGTCTCCCGGGTCTTTTGGTGTTGCTGAGCTCACCGGTGCGTTCCTTATTTTTGAGAATGTTCCAAACAGTTGTTATGGCCACGCCTAATGTTCTTGCTATCTCTCTGATGGGTTTGTTTTTTTTCTTCAGCCTAATGATGGCTTGCTTCACTGATAGTGACAGCTCTTGGATCTCATCTTGAGAGTTGACAGCAACAGATTCCAAATGCAAATAGCACACTTGAAATGAACTCTGGGCCTTTTATCTGCACATTGTAATTGGGGTAATGAGGGAATATCACACACCTGGCCATGGAACAGCTGAGAAGCCAATTGTCCCATTACCTTTGGTCCCTTAACAAGTGGGAGGCACATCTGCAAACTGCTGTAAGTCCTACACCGTTCACCTGAGTTGGATGTACATACCCTCAAATTAAAGCTGACAGTCTGCAGTTAAAGCACATTGTGTTTGTTTCATTCCAACTCCATTGTGGTGGTGTATAGAGCCAAAGATGTTAGAATTGTGCCGATGTCCCAATATTTCTGGACCTGACTGCATATGTAACCAGGCGGATACAGGTAAATCTAACCAGGCAGATACTGTGTGAGGAAATTTCCAATCAGATTTCAAACATTTACATTGTGTAAAATAATATATTCACATTTTATCATCCAAACCTTTGTGCTTATATATATGGCACATTCTTGCAGCAAAAAAATTGAAATGGGAACATGTTACTACATTTTGCAGAAAAGCAAAAACAAAAACAACAACATAATTTTAACAGAAACAAAAAAAAATTCCCTTGTGTTTTGGAGGATGGTGTTTTATAAACAACAAGGTGGAAAGCCTGCCCAGAGGGCAGTCTATTGTGGATATACTGCCCCAGCTCATGGATATATGCCCCAGCTCGTGGATACTGCCCCAGCTCGTGGATATACTGCCCCAGCTCGTGGATATACTGCCCCAGCTCGTGGATATTGCCCCAGCTCGTGGATATATTGCCCCAGCTCGTGGATATATTGCCCCAGCTCGTGGATACTGCCCCAGCTCGTGGATACTGCCCCAGCACGTGCATATACTGCCCCAGCTCGTGGATACTGCCCCAGCACGTGGATATATGCCCCAGCACGTGGATACTGTCCCAGCTCCTGGAGATTGCCCCCCAGCTCCTGGATACTGCTCCAGCACGTGGATATATGCCCCAGCACGTGGATATATGCCCCAGCACGTGGATACTGCCCCAGCTCGTGGATATTGCCCCAGCTCGTGGATATATTGCCCCAGCTCGTGGATATTGCCCCAGCTCGTGGATATTGCCCCAGCACGTGGATATATGCCCCAGCACGTGGATACTGTCCCCCAGCTCGTGGATACTGCCCCCCAGCTCGTGGATACTGCCCCCCAGCTCGTGGATATTGCCCCCCAGCTCATGGATATTGCCCCCCAGCTCATGGATATTGCCCCCCAGCACTCATGGATATTGCCCCCCAGCTCATGGATATTGCCCCCCCAAGCTCTCATGGATATTGCCCCCCCAAGCTCTCATGGATATTGCCCCCCAAGCTCTCATGGATATTGCCCCCCAAGCTCTCATGGATATTGCCCCACAGCTCATGGATATTGCCCCCCAAGCTCTCATGGATACTGCCCCCAGCTCATGGATATTGCCCCCCAGCTCATGGATATTGCCCCCCAGCTCATGGATATTGGCCCCCCAGCTCTCATGGATATTGCCCCCCCAAGTTCTCATGGATATTGCCCCCCAGCTCATGGATATTGCCCCCCAGCTCTCATGGATATTACCCCCCAGCTCATGGATATTGCCCCCCCAAGCTCTCATGGATATTGCCCCCCAGCTCATGGATATTGGCCCCCCAGCTCATGGATATTGGCCCCCCAGCTCTCATGGATATTACCCCCCAGCTCATGGATATTGCCCCCCAGCTCATGGATATTGCCCCCCAGCTCATGGATATTACCCCCCCAGCGCTCATGGATATGCCCCAGCTCAGACCCCAGACCAGACATGGGGCGGCTGTTCGAATGCTCTATCGGCATTCGGACAGCCGCCCCATGAGCTCGGCGCCATACTTACCTTTCCGAGCGGCGCCGGGGAAGTGAAAGTGTCCCCACTTCCGGTCTTTGAAGGACCCAAGCCGCGGTCACATGACCGGGGCTTGGGTCCTTCAAAGAGCGGAAGTGGGGAAACTTTCACTTCCCCGGCGCCGCTCGGATGCGCTCGGCAGCCGGGTAGAGGCTGCGAGCGCAGCCTCTACCCGGCTGCCGCGCGCATCCAAGCCCGAGCGGCGGAGGACCTTTCCCTTCGCCGCTCGGGGGTTGGATGCGCGCGGCAGCCGGGTAGAGGCTGCGAGCGCAGCCTCTACCCGGCTGCTGTGTGCATCTTGTAACCGCCACGGCGAGCCGGCAGCCGGCTCGTGCCACGGCGGTTGCATGCGCGCGCAACCAACCGCCGCTGGTTGCGCGCGCATGCGCAGAGTAAGGCTTGGCGACGGACACGCCAAGCCTTACTCTTTTATAGTATAGATATGACTAAGTATAAACCACTGACTTTGCTCCCAGTGTGGGAAATTAGAAGGTGCGTAATGGCAGTGGTATTGCTAATTTTATATGTGACAAATGGACAATGCCATCGCTTTGGAACTAAAAATAAATAAAAAAGTTGTGGGGTTCTTTTTGGGGGGGGGTTTTTCTTTTAGATTTTAAATGGTCATAATTGGTATCAATGCAAAGGCCAGACTCTGACCTGTCCAATGACGTCTCACTTGACCATTGCAAACATTAGAGACGCAGTTCAAAGTCTCCCCAATGCTCCTCGCTGCAGTGCAACGGTTTAGGTTTATGATGGAAAAATCCGTAATAACGTGCCATCACCTGACCTCCACACTTGTTGGTGACATGAGAAATGAGATGGTGAGTTAGTGCAGCATCATTGTTCACTTTATAATTGAAAAGTGAACATTATTGCGGTGTTAGAAAAACTAAAGATATATTTATTTATATTTTTATATAAAACCTAATCATGTTTGGCATCATTGGAAAGGTCATACTCTGGCCTTTCCAGTGATACCTCACAAGACCCTGTAGACATACAGGGTTATTCAGAGAGAGCCAAACTGGCCCCGAAATTGCAACGAATGGTGAATTTCCCCGTGCGGTGCAATTTCGAGACTATTCAGCTATTCAAAACCTGTGAATTCTCCAATTTTTGGCGAATTGGTAGTGAAAAACGGTGCCTGTTTGGCAGCAGTGAAATACTGTGCCTATTTGGCGACAGTGAAATATGGTGCCTGTTCGACGGCAGTAAAATACGGTGCCTGTTCTGCAGCAGTGAAATACGGTGCTGTTCGGCGGCAGTGAAATACGGTGCTGTTCGGCGGCAGTGAAATCCGCCATAGAGTAGGCTTGTGCACCGATTTCTTTTTCGGTTCGATTCGGTTCGATTTTTCGGATTTTTAAAATTTTCGATTCGGCTCGTTTCGACCGATTTCGGTTTCGATTCGAGTCGGTTCGGCTCGTTTTTCGGGTACATTTTGTTTTCGGAATTTCGACCATTTTTCGTATTTTCGTGTCACTGTGCTCGTTTTTTGTATCGACTTTTCGTGATTTCGGAAATTTTCGTTTTTCGGAATTGTACATTTTTCGGAATATCGACCATTTTTCGTATTTTTCGTGTCACTTTGCTCGTTTTTGTATCGACTTTTCGTTGTTTCGGAAAATTTTCGTTTTTCGGAATTGTACATTTTTTGGAATATCGACCATTTTTCGTATTTTTCGTGTCACTTTGCTCGTTTTTTGTATCGACTTTTCGTTTTTTCGGAAAATTTTCGTTTTTCAGCAAATTTTCGTTTTTCAGCAAATTTTCGTTTTTCGGAAAATTTTCGTTTTTCGGAAAATTTTCGTTTTTCGGAACGTCTGTTGTCGTTTGACACATTTCAAGTCCATTCGAAAAATCCGAAAAAATTTCGTTTCGGCTCGGAAAACGTTTCGGATCTGACATTTTCGGATCTAAACATTTTCGGAAATTCGGCCGCATCCGAAAACACGAATCGGGAAATTTCGTGAAAATTCCGAAATTCCGAAACCCGAAACGCACATCCCTATAGAGAAGCAATGGTTAATCTATTCACATTGAACAGCAGAGAAATGTCAGTGAAATGCCCTGATGTTCAGTGGTTTCATTCAACAGGTTTATACAGGAGAATCCCATAGGTTTTAGTGTTAAAAATATTCCCGTTTTAATCCAATATCTAATAAACTGTTTATTATTTTAATCTGCAGCAAAAAGTCTCTTTATTAACTGATTTTTAGGATCTTTTAGGCATTTTTCAGAATATTTTCCCGTTTCTTTTTAAATCGTTTTTTTCTGTAACAGACCTTTTTATTATTCATAGGATCTGAAAATGTAAATTCCAGAATTTTTGTTCCATAGTTTTTTTTAAAACAGCAAGCGGTGGTTTTGCGGCAGCGGCAGCATTCAGCAGCCGATTCTTTGATCTTCTGGGACCCTGCGGTGAATTGGCCACAGGGTCTGTGAATTTGATTCACCGATGTGCGAGGAATGAGAGAGGGAATGTCGGTGACATTTCGGTGCTCTCTGAATAACCCCTATAGTTGTCCTTTCTCTGGACCTATTATGGGGCATGGGCCTGGAGCTGCTTTTTCCAATAGCCCTATGTTAATCCAGCCCTGCATACATGGAATGTTGCACTGGGAGAGGGATCCTGATATCACATAAGTAAAGGAGTTACCAGTGGAAAGGTTTAGGCATCAGGAGGGATCCAGGCCTGTCCCTCGCAGATCATTTCTGATAGCAGAACATCTGATAGACCTATGATCTCCACCTGAAGGTGGTTTCTGAGTCTCCTAGTACAATGTCACAGGAAGGTGGTGTATCGGTGTGTATGGGACTGACAGAGTGTTGGTTGCTGGGGGATGTTATTGTATGTTACACAGCAGAGTATAGAGTTGTGCGTGGCCGTCACACGTGCTGAGTGTAAGAGCTGGGGTTATACAGCCTGATGTAAGATGTTCTGTTAATACAGGTGTCTGCGTGTGGTGTCCAAAGGGGCCACATCACGTTCAGTAGCATTTACACTCGGTGGCGCTAAGAATAAAACATCCATGAACCATTTACTGCCCAACGGGGCGTCTGCGAATTTGTGGGTCTGAAGTGCTGTACCTATATTACAAACCCCATCTGGTGAGATAATGACTCAGTTATCGAATACTAAAACCATCAGGAATACCCGGCATTGGCAAGAAAACCTGGCGCAGTATCATGGCAAGTGGGGTTAGTGTGACCGTGTGATATTGGACATGAGCGCCTGTGCCCTGCATACCACTAACCCGACCGCTCAGCACGCTTAGCCACAGCTGGAACAATGCAGGTTTTTAGACC